>JBBPMQ010000648.1:0-12423 GCA_038090375.1 Boletus rubroflammeus | reverse complement strand
ACCTGAGAACCTCCTAAGCAAAGTGCTTAGTATCCCTTCCCCTTGATCTCTAGCAGAGCTAGTTGATCTTCATCTTTTTGTTGTGTTTTGTGCTGCCTAGACATCGCCCCCAGCTCAGGCCATTTCAATATCATTCACGGTCACAGCAGCAGACATTGTCTCTATGAGGCCCTAACATGTTCAGGAATGTGTGACCTTGTCACTGCCTTTCTCATTGATTAAGGATAGTACTGATGTAGTTTATCCTCCAGATCCTCATCTACCAATGTCTTCCTCATCGATGCTCTGTGACCTCCCACGCTTAAATGGTACCAACTACAAGTGTTGGGCAACTGACATGGAGTCTTACCTCCGGTTTCAGGGCCTTTGGTCCATTCTGACTCAGGTTCAGCCCAATCACTCTTACAATGCAGCTGGCGACATAATGACTGATTACATCAATGCTATCAACCATTGGAAGGATAGCAATGACAAGGCTCTTGGGGCTATCCACCTCAAAATGGAGATGCACATTGCCTCTCGCTTTAAAGAACAGAATTGTACCTCCCTTCTCTGAAAGGAGATCAAGGCTGCCTACTCCCAGCCTACCCTGGCCACAGCCTATATGGAGTTCAAGGTCTTAACAGATACAATGATTCCCTCCAACAATCACCCCGCGCCATCGTTCGCCAAGTTGAATGTGCATTTCGCGCGCCTTGCCACATTTGGATATCCAATTGCCTCAAATATCCAGATCATAATAGTCCTATCGAAAATACCCTCGTACACAAACATCCTTTCCCAACTCCTTAATAATTTGTCTATGTCATCCGCCACTGCCACTGCTAATCCCGCTTTGCCCTTTATGGCAAATGTGGAAGAGTCTATTACTGCTGCCTAGCAGCAATACATGTCCTGCAGAAAACCTATGCAACCTGCTGTGAATAAGATTTCCGCCATTAAGCAGAAGGGAGGCGACCCCTCCCCTTTCAATAGCAACAACAAGGATGTGGTCAGCAGCAACAGCAGCAACAAGGGGGCTCGTCCCAGGACAGCCAGTCCAAACACCATCGTGGCAAGAGGTCCCAACAGGGACAAGAAAAGCAGGATAAGCATGAACAGCACACCCACATGAGTGATACAACTGCTCCTGCTGCCTCTTTCACTTTTGCCACCCCCGTCATTGCTCCCGCAGACTTACCTTCATACTCAACAACAGTCGACCCTCAACTCCTTTCTCACATAGCCAGCACTATGCCTTATGGCCCACCCACTTTTCCTCACACTCACAATGTGATATCACTTGCACACTGACTTGGAGTCATCCCAACCACCAAAACAGTTCAGATACTCAACCCCATTGCCAACCGGCACATTGACTGGAACGGAGGCATCCCTTTTTTCCGTCCATTATTCAACCAGTTTGATGAAGAAATCAAACTTGATGTCTCCACAGCCATCATGCTGTTGGATGACGAAAAGGAGATGGTTTTGATGGGTGATGATGATCGTGATGAGTACATCAATCATTACTTTGAGCTCGAAGTGGATACTTGATCAATAGCCTCATCCAGCTCCCACTCAGATACTGATGCACATTCTTTTTCACCACAGAATATATATAATCTCTATATGTACTCATCTATAGTTGGTAGTAGCACAAATGGACTACTTGATTTACCAACCCTCACTATGTGTGACAAATGCACCAAGTCAGATTCTAAGGGCATGGAGAAAGAACACAGTCACAGTATCCCCAATGACATGTGGCTCCTCGACTCTGGCACTTCCGCCCATTTTACTCATGATATCAATGATTTCATGGAGTACCAGCCCTTCTTAGAGCCTCGATTCTCGCATACTGCAAACAGAAAGGCCCCTATTTTAGGAGAAAGAATGGTTATCATCAAATTTCAAGGTGAACATATGCAATTATTGCCTGTCATTTATATGCCACACTGCGACCTTGGTAACATTTTATATGCTTGAGCATGAAAACACTTTAGAGGCAGTCCAGTGGTATTGCTCAGGACGTGTCTAACATTCCAGACCGTCTGGCATAAAACCTCAGACAGAGCATACCAGATAGCATCCATTTCGGTGTTCATGCTGAAACAATAAGCAAGCATAAAATGCATCTGCTCATCTGCTGTGTAAAAATGCAAGCAGGGCTCATAACCTGTTGAGATCAACATATACTGGTTGAGTTAACACAATGGTGGAACTTACATGGTTGGTTGTGCTGAGTTCTGGTATGAATATTGTGGTTCGAGTATAAGCTCTATTAGATCTAACTCAGATAGCTGAGTCCAAAATCTAAATACATTTTGGGTGTGTGAACTATTACTAAGTATAGTAACTACTGTCTGTTCAACAATATGTTGAATGTGTGGACTTTTTCATCCTGAGCAGGCTCCAGTGTCAGCGACATGCCAGTGGTGCGAGCAAAGAGAGTCAACTTGCTGCATGTCACACAAATTACATGCGTGACAATGCCTTCGGGGTCCTGCCTCAGCAATCCTTAGCCGACGAGCTTTTTGTGATGCATTTTCCGCAGAGATTTGCAAAGCACTGTAATAACTTGCTAAAAATACCCATGTTATTAACAAAGTAGTTTTCGCCCGTACCCTAATCATTGAACTCATGGCAGTACGAGAAATCATTTCTCCACATCCGCTTCATTTGCCTAACTGCTTTCCGTGGGTACTTTCCAGATTCCCGGCGGAGAGTTGAAAAAAAGTTATCGTCGGAGGCCTTGCTTTCTTGACTGTTACCCTTCGGCCTACCTCTACTGGCAGTGTCTGTCTCGCGTCCACGGACCCTTGCGCAAACCCAGTGGTCGACCCGAACTGTTTTGCAACCGAATGGTCATGCGAAACACTGTGCGCTTTCCCCTGCGCATCAAGCACGAGCTCGCAGGCCATCTCGGACGCCGACGTTCCAGCTGGCCCAACGGACGCAGACATCGATGCGCTTATTGAGAGCCGGAGTCAGTGCACGTACCACTACTCGTCGATGTGTCACATGGTGCCAGAGAGCGATGGCGGCCGTTGTAGACGACCGTCTGATGGCATACGGAGTGCGGAACGTGCGAATCACAGACTGGAGCGTATTCCCGTCCATTCTTGGCGCCCACCTCGTCGTCGCGACGGCTGCGGCTGTCGAGAAATGTGTGATGACACGGTGCGCAAGTCGTGGCTCGATACATCCCCCCCCTCGTGACGACCATGTCCCCTGCTTACCTTGACTACTTACTACGACACCTGAGGACCGATATCCTGCTCTCACTGTGATCTTTCGAATCTTGCTTGCTCTTCTTCAACGGGCCGTCCCGCGATCACAGGCTAGTATCCCTGGTTCCCGATATCGCTCTCATCACCCTGTAGGCTCCTGCTAGAATTAGACTCGAGGAGGGCAATCCCAAACCGAACACAGAAGATCCCGTGTACGAAACTTGGGTGGTAGGCACAGGGCCCGGCGAGACGGAACCTTGACGAGGAAAACTACATACTCGATTGCCCTGTAACGATCCTGCATGTGGAAGCCCGGAAGACAATGGCGCCATGGGTAAAGTGGAGATGGGTACTCCGATGGACGACGATTGTGAGACGTTTGGATCGTGATTCACGAAGTAGGCTGAAGGGCGCGGCAGACCGGGAAATCCAGTCGTACTATGGTGACTAGTAGCCCCCTTCATTCGCGATCAGGTGTCTTGGCGGAGAGAATGGCAGACGACTTCAGACCACATGTAGATCTGATGGAAGAACGGAGCACATTGTACACCGTGAAGGGAAAAATCACCTTCGTCTAATTCATCTTAGTACAACCCCACTAGCGGAATGGTGCTGATTTGAATCTGCGCCAACCATGGCAGCCTCCGCAGTTTTGTCCCTCACACCCCTCAAAAACAGCACTAAATGGGTCCCTCCGGTCCCCTTTAACACTGGCCCTTTCTCATCCAACCCTGCTTCTTTTGCCTCCTTCGCCGCCCTTCTCTCCCGACTCGCTGGTCCGATGATGTATAGCGCGACAATCCGAATATGTGCGTCTCTAAACTGTTTGACAGCATGCACCGCGGCATTGTATGCCTCTACGAGCTTCAGATCTCCACCGATCACTAGGTTCCGTACAGGTCTCGGGTTAGCAGTTAGATGACGCAAGAAGTTGCGGTGATGTCTCGGCATGTAGATCTGCATACGGCGAAGTAACGTCCGCCTGTCGTCGTACAAGGAGCCTTCATCAACGCTGCAGTTGTCCAGACCGAGGAAGATATCAAAGGCGTGGATAAGTGCACTCTGGCCTGCACTCGGCCCAGACAAGTCCGTCGGTGGTTCTATCTCCGGGTGTTCGTCGAGGCCCTCGAAATTCCATTTCCTGTTCATCGGATCAGAGTCCTCGCCGCGAAACCAAGGTCGGATGTTGTGATAGAAGAAGTCGGGATCGCAACCTTTTCTGACGTTCAGCAGAATGCTCGTCAGCTCGTCGACGACGGAGGCAAGTACGTGGAGGTATCCCGTGATCCGCCGCACAGCAATCTCATCTCCAACAAACATCTCGTCCATTGTAGCGCGCATCAGTTCAAGGGCTTCCACACCCCTGATCTCGATGCGTGAGGAAGCAAGATAGAACTCCTGCTCGTCGCTTGTACCCGTGAAGAGGTCCTGACTGCGGAGGTTATCAAGCGCGGGTGGTGTCGTCCCATCTGTGGGAGATCTAAGACGCCAATTATAGAGAACGGTGTCAGAGTATGTTGCGACCGGTGGGAGCTGGAGATGCGCCGCAACCTCGAGGAGGGGGATGGAAATACTAGGTGGGATACGAATCTCAGCGTCGAGTGGGAGTGTATGGATATATATGTGCATGATAAAGGTGAGCACATGATGGGCTCGCCGCAGTGACAGTTCAGAGGCTGTAAGGCCTTTTGTCGAAAGCATGGGTAACTGGGTGAAATAAGTCGACATCCCCACGTGCAGAGGGAGTAGTGACACGTGCGAAAAGTCAAGATAAGTAAAAAGGGTGATTGCAGGAAATAAATAGCTCACGTTATCATGCACGCTTTCTCGCCACGAAGTGGAATATACAATCTCAGCTTCAGTGAGACCCGGTTTCACTGCAAGCTGCAATTTCATCGACAATGCTTGGTCAAGAATCAGCTCCCATGGCTCCCATTCGATGGGGAGACGGCTGATGGGAGGATCTGGAGGCATGAAGCCAGTTCGTGTATCGACATCGAAATCGTGTGCGGCAAGGGTGGTTGTGTCAACAGAGTCATCCACTCCACCGAAAACGAAGTCTGGACGAGCCTGGTTGAGGAAATGATCAGGAGGCAGTGGACTCGACATGGTTTAATGAAGAAATCCAACGGATTTCGAGACGATGGGCGAGCTGGAACGGTGGCGTCGGAAGGGAACAGGAGTTTTAAGAAGGCTGCCTTATAAAGTCGATTGCACGATCGGTGACAAAGTCGAATGATCAGCATCCCAAATCCGGGTCGCCGGCCCGTGAAGATATGTGTAATCATGAAGTGGCGGTGTCACATCCGTCAAGTAGGTCGCTTCCGTTGTGCAAAAGGTGAACATAGCGGCCAATTAAGACACAGATCTAAAAGTTTACGAGGTTGGCTTCAGCTAATCAAACTAACCAAAGGTATGCCACATCGGCTACATCACATACAACCACAATTCAAACATCAGCGCCATCAGCGCTAGCACGTCCTCTGCATGCGTAGACGAGCAAAGCCACATTCGGCACCTTGCCACCCAGTTATGTGGGTTTGGTGTCGGGCTGATCAGACGTCTCTGCTCTAGTTACGATGCTAGGATCACCGGCTACCCGTGTCATCAGGTACTATGATGACAGGTTCAAGAGACTGACCTCATGATTTTAAATGTGTACTGAACAAGTAATTCGTTCCCTAACTTTCTGTTGATTTTGAACCCCTCAACAGCCATCTCATCTCTCGACATTCATTGCCAAATTATATCCTGGGTCACAAAAAGACGTTCCAGAGTAACGGCACAATTCATAACGAAATTTTGCGTCACTGCGCATCGGATCGGCGCCGCTGTAGATTGCTTCTCGGGCCACGCGACACCTCGCCATGTGTAGAACCGGCGCCGGGAACACTGCGAACGCTACCACAAAAGAGACGTCGAAGTAAGGAAAGTATAGTGCAACTCACGGGTCGAAGCAAACATATATAGCCTCCTCTCCCGTCGCACAACAATTAGACAAGGCACCACCCCGATGGCACAGCCAACGAGATTCGGACGCGTGGTTCCCCACTTCCGTCGGTGATAGATTCAATTTGACACCCCAAGCTTCGATGTCGATCATCGTGTTGATGTGCTTCCGGTTCCTACACGGCCAGAGATGACTTGCTTTGGGAAGTCGATCGGGAATGTCTCACAGATGAGAGTAACGTTGAGATTGGCGCATTGATTCGCTTGTAAGCCTCCCTCGACGCTTGCGATCAGCAATTGACTCAACGTCGATCACCGGACGCATTGTGACGTCCTGGGTTAGAACGAGAGGCGAAATGAAAGGGACGTCGAAACTTATGGCTACTTCGGTCTCGATTTTCTCGACAGGGATGTCCGTACACTCCACTGAAGAGCAGAAGTGAGGGGTGAACACAGATGAGAGCCAAAGCACGACGGAGAAAGGGTGGCCATCACGCGGTGGATAAGGTTTAATACGCACAGCCAGGTTTACAATAAAGCAGACGCCACAACTCTGTGAGACGGAACAGATAAGCTTCTCTTGGAAATTTGGATCCGTGGATATGTGCCAACACGAACGATCCGAAATCGGGAGTCCAATCTTCTTTGACGTTTCTTGATTCGGGCGGGCGCAGGAGTAAAATTTCAAGGGACAGCCATGGAACGACACTCCACGGTTGGCCATAGATCCGGTATCATGTCGTGATGAGAAGAAATCAGGACAGGGACAGCAATGAGCCACTGAACTGACAAATTCAATGGCCAACAATTGGTAAACAATTAGTGTGCCCGCGACGTGCGACGTGCGACTTGCGTGGGACTTAAAAAATTATCCTGCCCCGCTTCATTTCCTTTTTCGTCTAATTGTATCTTCCCAGTTTCTCTCTCCTTTATTGTGTCCTGCTTTCAAGAAGCCGCGTATCCGTTTCTCTGTGATCTTCTGTAATTGTAGTCCCTCACTACCAACACAAAAGAATTTTGCCGTGTTCTGCTTTCAGTCCCGTTGAAACAAAAAGCTTTCGGATCGCTTTTTTGTTCTTCACCCGTGGTCTCAGATGTGCTTCTCGACGCAGTCGCCCAAGATGGACACAGCGATCACTCCCTCCAGCTATAAAACACTCGAAACAATGGCAGAGGTCCGACAGCAATCTCCTCGGGTTATTTGCAGCCTAACATCACCTCATCTGATCAAATGGCACCCGCTGCAGCCAACTATTACTCCCCTCCCTCTCATCCCACTTCGAAGCAACGTGGGCACCGCATCTGTGATACCTGCGGTGCAGTCGAGAACCCGTCGATACAGAAATTCCGCTATTGCGGTGGCTGTGTGAGTCTCTGCGATATGATCGCATACCATCAATATCTGACCGCGCTCTGCACAGATGACAACTCAATACTGCGTACGTTGCTTATCGCGCCCATCAGGCAGTGCTACAGCTGTATTAATAACTATCTCCATAGTCTCTTGAGTGCCAGAAATCACACTGGCCTTCTCACAAGACGATCTGCCAGCACACAGCTGCGCAGGTTTCAGGGGCAAAACAACATGCCATGAGCGCTGCATACCCTGACGAAAACTTGGTCAAACACCTGCGTAAATTCACCTCTACGCATTCATCCCTATTGGGATGGGCAGGATTCCAAGCGCTTCAACTGAAACGCCTTCCTGCCAACATCCGGCAGAACGCCCTTCTCGTTGAACTCAGTTATAATCCGCATGCTGAGTCGCTCTGCCGGTACGTTGTCTAGTTCCCAGCCCTCGTGTTTTCTCTCCTTACACATTCGGATCTCTCCAGATTCTCGGTGGCAGGGACGCACATCGTACAAAGGTCATACGTGACCAGCCACGATCCACTCGTTGCCGCGGACATTGATCGGAGAGAGGAGCGGTGTCGCAGGAGTGGCGGCATCGGGACGCTCGTCATTTTGGTGCAATGCGGTGGCATCAGTCAAGTGATGCCTGTGGAGGTTGACCCACCTAGCAAGATTACCTGGGATCTGAGGGATGACTGGCCAGAAGTCCTTCGCCACTTTGTCGAATCAGGACGAACGGATTTCAAACCCATATCGACGACAGCCAGAGGGTGTGTTTTTCGTTTCTCCACGGTTCCTTTATTCATGCTAATATGATGCGAACAGGATCGTTTACGGATAAATTTGTCCCACTTATTCTTTGTCTTTCTATCGCGCCCTTCCGGTTTTTTGATTCCTTGTGATCCAACGTCGACCGTTGTTTGCATTATCCCTTTAATCTGCATCGTTATCTTTTCGGACTCATTTCCTTTGTACTGCCTGTCACATCATGTATCCCCATACCCATTGTTGTAACATTAAAAACGGATTTCGCTGCCCTTAATGCCTAACAATAAATGATATAGATTCTCAAACATTTGCGATTGATATGGCTTGCTGACTTAGTGTTGCCACGACTCGCGCCACGGAGAAAGCCGACTCACGCCAAAAAGGGCGAGTCGGGGCAACACTACTGAGGCTACAATTCTCTTGATGACTACTGCGACGCAACGAAGACCACACACGTCGGCACCCACCGACGGATCCCGCACGATCACACTTCGGGATGCCCAACCACGCCCAGAAGACGACGACGCCACAGGCGGCGATGCCGGACCCTCCTCTGGAGAACCCAATACGACAGTGGGCGTACTCAAGCTCCGCGGTGCCCAACGGCGTACGCGCCAACATGTTGCTTGGGGCGCCGACGTCGTCGACAATGAAGGATGTGGGAAGAAAAAGTCCAAGAGTGCGTGTTTCGTTCATGGCCCATGTACCATGCTGATCTGAGGCCAATGATCTGCGCCGTGCGCACGATAGTTTGTTGTATATACCATAAACCACGGCGGTTCGACGAGTCGTCATCTGAGTCCGAGTCTGCGTCTGAGTCTGCATCTGACTCGGACGAGGGCGGTGGGCGGCACTATGGCAGTGACCGAGCCCATCAGACGAGGTGCCATCGTCATGCATCTCATGAACATGGTTACGGACACAATACCGTGCGACGAGAAGGGCAAGGTGGAACTGTACACGAGCTCGACATGTCGGACTCGGACTCGGACGCGAATGCGTACGAGATGGCGCCGAAGCGGAAAAGCTAAGTGAGTAAAGCGTGTGTCTTCATGCTTGTGGCGGGTGTTGAAAACAAATGGAGAGGACTTTGGGCGTTCTCGACGTGTCATTGCTTTCTTCAAGATCTTGTATGCCATTACTATTATACCGCGCGTTGTAGCTGTGGACGACTTGGTCATCAGATGGGAGGCAAGAATGTCATTCGGCATTGCTGCAAAATTCACTATCTGCTTTCGTAGATGGCTCCCTACTCAGGCGTCAGACCAGTCTCGAGAACAGAGGATGTTGTTGGAGATTAGTAACTTGCACAGGATAAGGATGATATCGATGACAAATGCTACACGATGCAAAACTTAAGGCAGCTAAGTGGGATGATCAAAAGCCATAGCAGCGGTCGAAGGACTCAAGCCAGGTGAATTCTAATTCTCCGCCACAACCTATTGCTCCATCATCGTCTTCAACGTCTCTTTCGCCATGCGAGGCTCGAGAAGGAGACCAATAGGTGCGACATCGACGCCATTCATGAATGCCATGTCATCAGCCGGTTTGGACTCGTCTACAGAGAGATGGAACGACCAGAGGATGAAGAGGGTGTTGATAAAAAGCGACCTGTGAAGGCGTCACTCCCTCTATCAGTTCTGGAACGTTTTTCCAAGGAACACCACGACTTGCCTGGTGGCAATGTGTTGTCCGGGACATACGCTGAATGATCTGGTGAGCAACGCATCACCGACGTATCGATTGAATCTCACCGTCTGCCAAAACCAAAGTAAGGGAACTTGAGGTCGTCTCTCAGGTTTCCCTCGGATGTCAGCCATCGCGTCAAGTTAAACGTGTCTGGGTCAGGGAAGACTTCCGGATCGCGGGAGATGGCCCTTTTTGAACCTGTCTAGTGTTGCCAACATCGACATATGGGAAAGCCTACTCACCAGTGATTCCCGTACACAGTCGTCCCTGCAGGTATACAGTAATCGTCCTGGGAACAGCTGAGAACGGTGGTAACAATGAACTACGACACGCACCCAAATGATGTCTTCCGTGGCGCGGTGAGCAACACCTACATAGAAGGAATACCACAGTTATCGTATGTCCGACTGAGGACCGACCCTGGCGACTTACCAAGAGGCACCAAAGGTCTCCATCGCATCGACTCGAGAATGAACGCACGAAGTACGGGTAGAGACATCTCATCATCGAAAGTGGGTACTGCAAGCGTTCACGGTAAGATAAGCCCCCCTGAAGGAAACGAGGAGACAAACATTGATCGCTCCCAACGACGGCATCCAGTTCGGCGTGCACTGCCGCTTGTGCATCGGTGTGGCGAGCAGCAGCCGTCATGACAATGCAGATCGCAAGTGCTGTCTAAAGTGTGCCGTGAGGTCAACTGCATGACAAGATCAAATGACGTACGGTGTCCGAGCCACCAGCAAACACGGCGCCAGCGAGAAACGCCATCTCAGTTTCGTCGAGGCCGAAATCAATCTCTCGTGCAAGGAGGAACTTTGCAAAGGACGGACCCGAATAGGGATCGTCCTGTGAACAGCGTCGGAATCGACAACAGGTCCGAACCGGGAGGAGCATACCATCTGTCGCTTGACTGCATCCAGTTGGCGACGGTACAGCATATGGTCCTCGATGAACCCTCGGCGCAATTCACGCCCATACCACGGTAAGTATTTCAACCAAGGCAAGCTGTCAACGAGGTAAGCACCGGGGCGCAACGTCATCCCAAACCTCTCAAGTGATTTCCGGACAAGTGATACGTCAGGATCGGATGCATGCGTCGGCGCATTTTTCCCGTATGTGAGCTTGATGATGAACGAGGCCGCGTATCTACGACCAGAGATCGAAAATACGCGCTCGTGTTAGAAAGATGGACATACACGCGTGCATGGTTCAGATATTGCTCCGGACTTTCTAGCAGACCCAGAATGGTCCCTTTTGCATGCAGCGTCTGTAGCGATTCGTACGTCCGTGCGGCCTTGGGTTGTAGGTGTGTATGGAAAGCCCTAGGGCAAGCGCGTCAGCAACATACGATAATCCTTACACGACCATCACGTGATAATCATGGTACAATTGTGCTTTACCTCCGCATCCGTTTTAACCGTTCCCCAGCAGGCGTGAGTAGTACTCGTAAACCACGACCCAACAGTTCGCCACTGGCTATCAACCGGGGTCGATCGGCCAACGCACCACCTTGTTTCTCCATGATGTCCATGGCGGCCTAGTAAGTACCCCGTCAGGTCCATCAGACCTATTTTACACGACACACACCAACACACTTGCCTTGTGACGTCCAATGACGACGTAGCGATATGTAGCCGCTCTGAGGGATATGAGCGGTCCATACTGTTCAATCCAAGACGCATGCGTCAGAAAGGGGCTGTAAACGATTGATACATTAGCATGATGATCACGCGGCTGATGCATACGAAACGAGAAGAGAGCACACTTTTTCTTTGGAAGACGATGGCCCATGATGGTGTTCGTAGGTGGACTCGGAGGAAATCGATACGCCGTCTTTCGGACGGACATATCACCATAATCATAGTAGCGCATGCGAGACCAAGTGAGAAAAAGCAAGAGCAGAGCACCCCCAGCCACGACTCCGACGCAAAACACGTTCCCGCCAAATGACATTGGAATCATCGAAGAACCCACACTCGTATGGAGGATGAGGGAAAGCGAAAAGGAACAAATCGTCACGCAGGTGTCAGCGCAAGGGTATTACTCTACCTGTCTGTATGGAAGCAACCGGGTGGGAGTGCGTTACGCATACCCCTGACTCCGAGCTCAGCAACCGGACCCCCGTTATGCGTTATGTTGCCACTGTTAGCAACCTGGTGGCCGGCATTGGCGTTACGGCGGAACCTTTAGCAACCAGACTCAGACTTGGACTCGGAGTAACAGTATATAGTTATATAGGAATGAACATTCTATGTCATCATTGCAAACAGAATGAAAATAGTACAGCCATGAGCGAAATTTTCAGAAAATTAGTACCTGCACCGTTTCGTACTGCTATGGACTTGTAGCTCAACTATGACCTCTCCGACTCACGAAGGCCCATCCTCAGAACTTATCTCACGAATCCATCATCTACAGTGTTTGCTTGAACACCTTCCGAATACCCTGCCTC
>JBBPMQ010000647.1:0-12469 GCA_038090375.1 Boletus rubroflammeus | reverse complement strand
GTAGTCGGAGTCCACTGTCTTCGCTTTCCTCAGTTTCTGACAGTGGACTCCAGGTATGTCATACTTTACATTACTTCAAATATAGTTTCTGACAGTGGACTCCAGCTGTGAGATTCCAGCTATTTAACAGGTTATGAGCCCTGCCCTTTGACCCCTGCGCTTCAAGTGTCACAGCCACCTTCAAATTTTCGCCTGCCCTGCCAGAACTCACTCCCACATTTCACTTCGTTTTCACTCTATTCCACCCACATGTTGTCCGAAAACCAGCACCACTGCATTCAGCCTCTCAATGGGAAAAACTACACTACCTGGAGCAAAGAAATGAAGGCCCTCTTTTGTTCCAAAGGCCTGTGGCGCCTCGTTGATGGCAAGGAAACGCGCCCTACCGCTTCTGGAGTGGAACAGACTGCCTGGGATGTCAAACAGGACAAGGCAGCTGGCGAGTTGATGCTCAATGTGGCCCCAGACCAGCGAGTACACATGAGAGCGGACCAGGACTACCCCACCAAGGCCTGGGCTGCACTCAAAGCGGTTTTCGTGCAACAAAAGGCTAGCAATCACTTTGTGGCCTATGACGTGTTCTTTAGCATCTGGAAACGCACTGAGGAGACGTTGCCTGCGCTTGCAGCACGAGTGGAGGAGTCATGGCAAGGATCCAAGATTTGTGCAGCTCCAAGTTCGACCTGAAGGCTCTCGATGACGAGCTGACTTGTATGGCGATGATTCAAGTGCTAGGACCTGACTTTGCGCACTTCACATCATCCCTTGCGCTCCTCATGGACTTGGATAAGGACAAGGTGAAGGCTGCATTCCAGACAGAGGAAATCCATCGCCAACCTCGTCCTGATGCCCTGCCAACGAACTCAGCACTCTCCTCGTCATCTTCTGGCTGTAAATGCACCCCCAACACACCCTGCTCGTTCTGTGAGAAGTCTGGCCACTGCCAATGCAAGTGCTATGCCCTGCAACGTGCAAAGAAGTACTACAAGTCGTTGAAGGGCAAGGAGAAGAAGGGAGACGAGGCACAGGCTGCCAATGTGTCCACAGAGTCCTAGGAGGTGGTAGAACACGCAGGAAATGCAAGTCTTCATTCCAGTGACCCCTCTGACCCCCTCTCGCCACTCCTGCTCGATGCTGACCACAACTGGAATGCAGACTCAGGGGCCACTTCTCATATGACCCTGCATCGTCACTGGCTGCGCAATTACAGCCCCAAGTGCGTTCCAATCAAGCTCGCAGATATAGTTATTTATTCAGCTGGAGTAGGGTCTGTGGTGTTCCACCCAGTCATAGATGGAAAAATGCGTCAAGCGGTCGAGTTTAGCAACATCCTGCATGTCCCTGACCTTCGCAACAACAACCTCGCTGTCCTATATCTTACTCGCAATGCATCATTCGTTGTACACATCAATGCGACACACATGAGCTTCTCTCGCCCTCCAGGACCACCTCTCTTCGTTGCCAGCATCAACAGCCACAATGCAGCGTTCTTGGATGGGACCACTGAGCCAGTGAGCGAGTATGCGAGCCCTGCAACAACTGTGGCGCTCGATTTGTCACTCTAGCATCGCAGACTCGCCCACCATAACCTCACTGATATGAAATCACTCCATGATCGCAATCTTGTTACCGGGATGAAGCTCGACAGCAAGTCGTTGCCTGACCCAATCTGTGAACCATGCCTGGCTGGCAAGATGCATGCCAATCCATTCCCGAGCTCGCAATCTCGTGCCTCAAAGCCTCTCGAGCTTGTTCACTCAGATGTCCACGAAGTACCCTACAGAACATTCTCTGGGTATTGCTACTGGGTCACATTCATTGATGACTACTTGAGGTATCGCTTTGTACTGCCCATTCGAGCAAAATTGGATGTCTTCGACGCTTTCAAGCAGTTTGCAGAGAACCAGACAGAGCATCGCATCAAATGCCTGCAAGATGACAAGGGAGGCGAGTATATGAGCAAGGCCATGCTCGAGTTCACCCAGCAGTGTGGCATAGAGCGCCAGCACACAGTTCGTGCACGTCCCCAGCAAAACGGAGTCGCAGAGCATGCTAATCGAGTCCTTTCTGAGCGGATCACTGCCATGTTGAAGGAGTCAGGCCTGGCCATGGCATTCTGGGGCAAAGCACTTGCTGCGCTCGTGCATGTGTGGAATCGATGTCCCACCAGCGCTCTCGACAATGCCACGCCCTACGAACTCTGGCATGGATGCAAACCCGACATCTCGCACCTCAGAGTCTGGGGATCGACTGCATATGTCCACATCCAGAAGGACAAACGGCCTGCGCTGTGTCCTCACTACGAGAAATGTGTTTTTATTGGCTACCCAGATGGCTACAAGGGTTGGAAGTTTACAACCCAACCACAAAGCGCACCATCATCTCAGAACGGGCTGATTTCGACAAGTACACTCTCCCAGTGTTGCCAACGACACCATCGCATGATCCACCCCCACAGGAGCCGCCATATATCACCCCAGACCTCCCTGCTGAGGAGGACGATGAAGGCAACGATGCTGGGGTTCTACCTGCTGGGGGGGCTGATGTGGAACAGCAGGCAGTGCCCCAATCGCCTGTAGCAGCACCTAGCACCCCACCTGCCCCACCTCAAATCATCAAACCAGTCAGTCCCATTGGCATAGGTGCAAGACTTCCTCACAGGAATCGCCAGCGACCTCGAGAATGGTGGAAGCTCAGCCCAGCACAACTTGTCGATGACTCAGATGACTCAGATGAAGAAACAGACATGGCTGCCACCTTTAGTGCGTCTACTGCACATCCCAGATCGTTCAGAGACGCCATGACACGAGACGATGCAGAGGAATGGCGCCAGGCTGCTCTAAAGGAGCTGGAAGCGCACGAGTCGAATGGGACATGGTCCCTGGTACCCAGACCCAAGGACTGTTGACAACCTCAAATCTAATAAAGATTTGGGTTGCTTCACACAGAAAATGCTTTAGAGTTAAGAGCGATATGGGGGAAACCCAACAAGAACTTGACTAGAGTTCTTGGGGCGTTGATTCAAGGTACTTATACTACTACAGTTGTTTGTACATGTTTACCTACTGGTCTGTGCGTCCTGTAAATAAGATATGACATCATAGATAAGAGATAGCAGATAAGGGTCTAGACGTTTCTAGACCTTCGGTAATTAAATAGGTGAGGCGAGTCACGTGACTGGTCTAGGCCCTTGATCACGTGATGAGTCCGAACAAAAGATAAGGTCACGTGATTAGAAAGGTGCACGTGTTGTCACGTGACCGTGGAAAATATCATGTGACTAGAAAAAGAAAGATTAGAAAATTAAAGTTCGTAACATTACCCCTCTGCTATGGTTCACATTCCAGGCGAGACCAAATAGGTGGTGCGTCCGTGTAATTTTCGTAGGGGTTAAATAAGCTTGTGAAAAGTTCGGTCGTCATACATAGATGCCGTGGGGCACTCGGGTTTCTTACGTAGAAATCGCACACAGTTTCTTTAGCATTGGTGAGGTGACCTTCAATCTCCCATGTGTGATCCTCTTCACCGTAACCTTTCCAGTGAACGAGGTATTCGAGTTTCTTTCCCCTTAATTTAGAATCCACGATGTAGTCGACTTCGAATTCGATGTCGCCCTCATCGGTTACCGTAACCAGTCCGGGTTTGTACGAAATCTGTCTGGGAAGTCTATCCTTGTATAATTTAGTGCGTGAGACGTTCACGACTGGGTGAATCCGCATCGAGCGGGGTAATTTAAGCCGGACTGCGTTTTCTCCAACATGTTCTATTATAGTATAGGGTCCGAGCCATCACTCTGTTAATTTATGTGATTGGCAAGATTCTCGCAAGTTTAGATTCTCCGTTGATAGCCAAACTTGGTCGCCGGGTTTATAAATAGGCATATCGGAATGTTTCTTGTCTGCCTGTGCCTTCCTTTTTGTCTGTTTCTTTTCTAGGTGTTTTGTGGCTTCGGCTAGAGTTTGCTCCATATTTTTGGCAACGTTCGTGGCTGCCGGAGCCTCTGCTTCTATCGGTTCGATCCCCATACGAGGTGCATAGGAACGTGTGAGTTGGAAAGGGGATTTTCCCGTAGAAGAGTGTTGCCGTTGATTATAGTTAAATTGCACCAGCGCAAGCCATTCTGACCACTCGTTTTGTTTCTCGGCGGTATAAAGCCGCAGATATTGTTGTAGATCGCGATTGACCCTTTCTGTTTGCCCATCAGTCTGGGGGTGGAAAGCGGTCAACATGCGTAGCTCTATGTTCAACATCTTGCTGATATCTTTCATCAGCTGGGCCGAGAATTGAGGGCCTCTATCTGAAATAATGGATCGGGGAAGTCCGTGAATCTTCCATATGTGATCCCGATATAATTTAGCCATTCCAAGCAAGGTAACGGTTTTCGTCGTGGGAATAAATACGACTTCTTTGGAAAAGCGATCTACCACCACAAGGATACTGTTACGAACTCTATTTTTCTAATCTTTCTTTTTCTAATCACGTGATATTTTCCACGGTCACGTGACAACACGTGCACCTTTCTAATCACGTGACCTAGGGCCTAGACCAGTCACGTGACTCGCCTCATGTATTTAATTACCGAAGGGCTAGAACGATCTAGACCCTTATCATGTATCTCTTATCTCTGACATCATACCTTATCTACAGGACGCACGGACCAGTAGGTAAACATGTACAAACACCCTAGACAGTATAAGTACCTTGAATTCATCGCCCCAAGAACTCTAGTCAAGTTCTTGTTGGGATTCCCTCTAACAAGTTCTCTTAACTCTATAAGCACTTTCTGGTATGAAACGTCCCAAGTCTTTATTAGATTTGAGTTCGCTCACACTTATCAAGGTGATCCTGAAATGGGTTGGTGGATTGGCAGGCCAATTGTGAGACAGCATAAGCAATGTCAGGCCTTGTGCCAATCATGAGATATAATAATGATCCAACAATGACTTGGAATCATGTTCTTAAATCCTGGTTGACAGGAAGGTCATTCTTCTTTGGGTAATAAGGGAGAGGTGTGTGAGCTGGCTTAGTGTTGATCATTCCGCAGTGCTCTAGCATTTTGTCAAGGTAATTCCATTGGTCAATTAAAATGTGGTGACCATCTCGATGTATATTTATTTAGAGGAATTCATTAGGTTTTCCGAGATCTTGACATTCCCACTTTTTCATAAAAGCAGCCTTGAGTTTTTCAACCAGGCTCTTTATGGGTCTGCAGAATAGTGCATCGTTGACATAGATTATTGCAAGTACAATATCATTTCCTCACTTATACATAAATAAAAAGGCCAGCATCAGTCTTGAGCCATTCAAAGCTGAGTTCTTTCATCGACTTGTCTAGTGCACGCCACCAGGTAATCCCAGCTTGCTTTAATCTGTAGATCGCACATAGAAGCCTTAGTACTTTGCTACCTTTGTTAGGTGGTGCAAAACCTTCAGGAAACTCCATGTAGAGCTCCTTTTCTAGGACTCTGTATAGGTAGGCAGATTGGATATCAAGTCCAGATATATGCCAATTTCCTAGGGCTGCTAGGGCTAGCATTAGGGATTGGCACGGGTGTACCCCCGGGTGCCTGGCACTACATGTTACGAAACGGACCTACTTCATGCTTCATTGTACATTTCTACATTTCACTTTTTACTTTACTTAATACTTTTCATCAACACGTGATTGTGGAAAAGTCACATGACTAGTCATGTGACCAGACTGTACACTGAACACGTGCTATTAGTCATCCTTACTTCCTTTCTTCTTTCTCTCATCATCAAGGAACTACTTTCACAAGATGTTTCCTTTCTTACCATACTTAGCCTTACACTCCCAGACACAGCATGGTCTGTGCGCATTCCTTACAGGTATATAAGTTAGATACAATGTGACTGCTACGGCAGTCTAATCCATTTGTTCTCTCTGCCTAACAAGCAGCCAGATCTAAGGTTTCTGCTCACCTCTTCCTTTCCCCTTGTCTTGCAGGACAACTTATTTGGACATCGTTGGCTCAGTCAGAATAGTCGTTTGAGTCTACCTACAGTGGCAGCTCGTTGTACATGTGTGCACAGTTCAACGTCGGGCTGTTTGGAGATGTGAGCCTAGCTCTACTCCATTACACTTGGATTAGACTTGTTTCTGTACTTGGACTCTAGTTGTGTTTACCCTTGCTTGGAGCTGCAGATGCTCTTGGGAATAGAACCCGGCCCACTCTAGTCATATGCTCGTTCGGCATCAGAAATAAGAATAAAGTTGCTTCTCTGCATAGTGCACTAGCAGTGGTTCTTGGGTGACATTGACCCAGGTGTGTAGAGATACATGATACATTTAGTCCCTAGGTTCGCATGATCACCTGTACATCAAGTCCGTTCGCCAGGGTCATTTCTTCTTTGCAAATTCATTTGAACTCACTGCTTTTAGAGTTCTGGGGGAACCCAATGCTTTTTACATATCCTAGTACCACTCTTCTCCCACTTGGGAATACGTACTCCCCCGTTTTTTATGATATATTGCCAAAGAAGATACCAGTATCATTTATGCTCACATCACTATCACCTCTGCTGTTTAGTCAAGCAGATTTCCAAAGCATGGTTGGAAGATACCGCAAAGTAAGGATCTAGAAGCAAGATGTCCGACCCAACTCAGCAAGCGCTCACCAACTTGTCTGATAAGTTGGCTGAGCTTTCCCTCAATCAAAAATCAAATGTAACAAAGAAAATCGCAGATCCTGGCACGTGGGATGGAGACTGTGCCAAATGGAGATTTTGGTGGGTAAAGAGTTTCCACCCAAACTTGGAAATCCGACAAGGTCCGCACTGTGGCAGTTCTGTCATGAATGGAGGACAAAGTGGAGGGCTTCGCCCAACTAACCACAGAGAAATACTTGGACCTCGAGGACAAGTACCAGATAGATGCAAATGGAAGAAGAACTATCCAATGGAGAGACACTGCCTGGCCTACTTGGCATGATTTGCAGATCATTATCAAAAACTACTTCTGCATTGACACGCTTGTCCACAAAAGCCTTAAAAAGCTACAAGTGTTCCGCCAAAACAGGTCACCTGTCGATCTCTTCCTCCAAAAGTGAACAGGAATTGGAAATTGAGGATGGATACACCATCGAACTCCTCAAAAAGGCTGTGGATTACCAGATCATCAAGAAGATCTGGTTCTCTATAAGGACACAATCAGAATGTTTGGTCATTCTTTCGAGAAAATAGCCTTAGAGCATGGTGCCCCTTCCAGGCAACCCCTCTCCGGTCCTCCCTGCACTTCATTTCCTCGCCTGCACTATCCTCCACCATAGCAATCTCCATATGGACTCCCTTACCACCCCCAGCCACATTTCACACCCCGGCACACAACCTGGTAGAGGTGCACCCATGGAAATTGGTGCACAGCAGGCTATGATCCTGCAACAGGAAACAAGGTCCTGTTACGGCTGTCAGAAACCAGGCCACATTTGGCCTGACTGTTCTACCAACTGAAACAAATGGGTTAAGCGCTCCTTCCCACCTCAGTCGAGGCAACAATACTTCTTCAACCCCAACTCAGGGTCGTACGAGCCAATTGCTGCCCCTGTACACCAGGCCCAGCATTATGTCGCTCGTCCCCTTTCCCCCACTCCTACATCCGCTCCCATGGTCACTCAGCAAAGCATAGCATCCTCTTCAGGCTACGTATTGCCAGAAGCTGAAGCATACTACAGGGATAAATTTGAAGTCGAAGCACACCATTGGGCCACCGAGGCTTTAAAAGGCCACAGTCCATAGTCGATGAGGGTCACTATGGACTGCTGGACAAAACTGTCTCCCTAGGCAGTCACGTAATAACTACAGATGATATAACTATACAAAGTACGGACGAGAATAGTTTAACGGACTATGTAGATGACAATTTTCTCTTTCCGATGTATTATGTAGAATTATCAACACTTCCGAGAGGGTGTCCCACCAAGGTGCAGCGCCAGAAACTATTAAACATAGCATGCTTAATTCCCTCACAAGGAAAGAAAACATTTCTTCTATTTATAACCCCCTCACTTCTTTTTCTAGAACCTCTTCTCTGTCATTTGGTGGTGAAATGTCACTTGAGGCATGGATTATGAGTTATGAAGAAGGCAGTTGGTGATCTCGATCGTTTAAGGCCCTTCTTGACTCAGGGGCTTCTCACACCTTTATTGACAGGGACTATGTACAATGCCAAGGCATTCCTGTATTTGAAATTCCTACCCCTATTGTAGTCAAAAACACAGATGGATCTGATGGATCCATTGGAAAAATAACCCACACAGTCACCTTAGTTATTTCAATTGCAGGTCATCACGAAGTGCTTGATGCTTATGTTTCTTCCATTGGCACACATCAGATGATCATCGGATATGACTGGCTTTATTGCCACAATCCGGAAATTAACTGGGTTAACAAAAATATATCTTTTTCACGCTGTACACAATTTTGTAAAATCATGGGCACTGGATGTTCCCCTATGGACATAGCTTTTCCCGAACAATATTCTTTCACTTCACACTGTGCTATAGAGGAAGGATTGGCTGAAAAGGTCCCGGAAGTCTATCACAAGTTCCTAGATGTATTTTCTGAAAAAGAATTGGAAAGGCTCCCTGCGCGAAAGCCATGGGATCATGCCATAGACTTAAAACCTGATTTCGTACCGAAAAAGGGTAGAGTCATTCTGTTATCCGATTCAGAAATGGACGAAGTCTGTATGTTTATAGACAAAGAACTTAAGAAAGGCTATATCCAACCTTCCAAATCTCCTCAAACAGCACCGGTCTTCTTTATTCCAAAAAAGGATGGAAAGAAATGAATGGTTATGGACTATAGATATTTAAACAAAGGCACCATTAAAATTGCCTACCCCCTTCTGCTCATTTCTTCACTCATAGATCGGCTCAAAGGAGCAGACATGTTTACAACCCTGGATCTTCGATGGGGTTACAACAATGTCTGCATTAAAGAGGGTGACGAATGGAAAGGAGCCTTTGTCACTCCAATCAGAGCTTATGAACCAATGGTTATGTATTTCGGCATGACTAACTCCCCTCCCACATTCCAACAGATGATGAACGACATCTTCAATGATTAATATTCTGTATTGGTTATCTACATGGATGATCTCATGATTTAAGGAAGAACATGAAGCCAACGTAAAAGAAGTGCTTCTCAGATTATGCAAAAATGATCTATTCACTAAACCAGAGAAATGTCATTTCTCACACAAAAAGGTAGACTTTCTCGGAATGGTTGTCTCTAAAGAGGGGGTAGAAATGCAAGGTTCTAAAGTGGCTGGTGTCCTTGAATGGCCCATACCCACAAAGTTGAAAGTGCTACAAGGCTTTCTTAGGTTATGTAATTATTATAGGCGCTTCATAGAAGGTTTCGCCAACATCGCTTGTCCATTAAACGATCTTACCAAGAAAGATGTTCCATTCACATGGACCCCAAAGCACCAAGAAGTGTTTGACACACTCAAGAACAAATTCCAAGAAACCCCTCTCCTGGCTTACCCAAATTGGGATCAGGAGATGTATCTGGAAACAGATGCTTCTGATATCGCTACTGGAGTGGTTCTCTTGGTTAAGTGCGACAATGGACATTGGTGGCCTTGTGCCTTTTCTTCTCATTCATTTGATTCCACTGAACAGAATTATAATATTTATGATAAAGAACTTCTAGTGGTGATTAGGGCTCTGGAAGAGTACCGTCACTATCTATTGGGTAGGGAACATTTCAAGATCTGGACAGATCACAATATTGGAAGAAACCCCAAACCCTTTCAGGTAGACAAGCACGTTGGCACACTGTACTTCAAGAATTCAACTATACCATGGTTTACAAACCTGGTACTAGTAATGGCCAAGCTGATGCTCTATCTCGCCGACCAAATCACGGTGATGCGGTTAAAGACCACAACACTAACATCACCATTCTTCCTCCAGAAGTTTTCGTGAACAATATCTCTATTTCTTCCTCATTCTATGAAAAAGAAACAAAAAATATCGACAAATCTTTGTTTTTGGACTTTACATACGACAACTCAGAAAAAATATTTAAAAACAACAAAAACAAAGTCTTTATACCCAAGCCGCTTCATATTGAACTTTTATCTTTAGTATACGATTCTCCCACAGCAGGTCATACCGGCCATGCTCGCACCACCCACCTTCTCTCACGTTACTTTACATGGCCTGGAGGACTTACCAAAGACATTAAAACATATGTAGATAGCTGCCAAGTGTGCGCCCTCACGAAGGGTAAGACAAAAGCACCGGCAGGAAAACTCCTTCCTCTTCCCACACCTATACACCCCTGGAAAGACTTATTCATAGACTTCATCACTGGACTACCACCATCTAATGGATTTAATGCCATCACGGTTATCATTGACTGCTTCTCAAAAGAAGTCATTTTTGTACCATGTTATGATAGTGTTTCCTCTTCAGACCTTGCAGTAATATTTAGAGATAACATGTGGTGTATCCATGGACTCCCTTCTACTATAGTTTCAGACAGAGGCCCCCAGTTCATATCGGACTTCACTAGAGAGCTCTGCAAAGGGTCAAAAGATCTCTACCGCTTACCATCCTCAAACTGATGGTCAGATGGAAAGGATCAACCGCAACCTGGAATAGTACCTTCGCACATACATCATGAAGAACCAGGATTCGTGGGTAAATTGGATCAAATTAGCCCAATTCCAACACAACAACTCCCTCACTTCAGCTACCAGCACTACTCCCTTTTCGGTCACACGCAACTATCAACCTCGCATTGGATTCAAAGGGAAAGCCAAGGGGCTTGGGGGATCATTTTTGGAGGAAACGGGCAAAGCCCATAAAGAAATAGAACAAGCTCTCATAGTATTAAAAGAGAGGATGAAGGTGCAGGCTGATAAAAAGAGATCAGACACACCCAAGTATCAAAAATGATAGCGTGTCTGGCTGTCAACGGAAAACTTGAAGTTACTGTACCCCTCAAAGAAGCTGACTTAAAAATGGTTAGGACCCTACAACATCTTAGAGGTCCTGCCAAATGTGGTCAAACTCAAATTGCCAAAGGTAATGCGCATACACCCCACAGTTAATATCTCTTGTGTCAAGCCATATCAGGAAACTCTGCCAGGACAACCACTTGTCAAACCCGAGGCTATTAGCATCAACGCGGACAGAGAGGGACAATTTGAAATTGATTACATTGCTGCATCAAGGCTTCAGGGATAAAAACTTCAATACCTCGTACATTGGATGGGTTACAATGAAACATACATGGGAATCTGCAAATATTATCACAACTGCACCAGAAGCAGTAAAAGACTTCCACCATCTAAACCCATCCACACCACAAAAACTATGAGGCATTTCCATCAGACAATTTGATACATTATTTTCCTCTTATGAAAACTATACCGAAATGGACTCTGAAGGATCTCGTCTGGAATACGAATCCTAAAGAGGGGGTAATGTTACAAAACAGACCTACTTCACGCTTCATCGTACATTTCTACATTTCACTTTTTACTTTACTTAATACTTTTCATCAACACATGATCATGGGAAAGTCACATGACTAGTCACATGACTGGACCGTACACCGAACACGTGCTATTAGTCATCCTTACTTCTTTCTCTCATCATCAAGGAACCACTCTCACGAGATGCTTCCTTGCTTACCATACTTAGCCTTATGTTCCCAGACACAGCATGATCTGTGCATTCCTTATATAAGTTAGACACAATGTGACTGCTATGGCAGTCTAATCCATTTGTTCTCTCTGCCTAACAAGCAGCCAGATCTAAGATTTCCGCTCACCTCTTCCCTCCTTTCCCCTCATCCTGTGGAACAATGTATTTGGACATCGTTGGCTCAGTCAGAATAGTTGTTTGAGTCTACCTACAGTGGCAGCTCGTTGTACACACATGTGCGGTTTGATGTCGGGCTATTTGGAGACGTGAGCCTAGCTCTGCTCCATTACACTACACCCACACCTGGACCCTCACAGATGGGTGTGGGTTTTATGACGGGTTAGCATGTGGAGACCTGCAGATAAACCTGCAGAGGGTGTACCCGCAGGTCGTGTATACAAAGGTGACATATAACTCAAACATGTAGCTACTGTCTATCAATAGCATCCCACCCCTCTTCCAGCTCTTCTTCATTTCCAATAATATCCACCAGCTTTGAAACCTTCTCTATATCTTCAGTCTTGATGAGCCCAAGTAGGCTCCAGTAGCTGAGATACAGAAGTGCACATGTTGAGTGAGTAGATAGCTGGGTACAGACATGAGAGAGGAGGAGGTGCCCACAGCTAAAAAGCCGTTCAACATCAATTGATGTAGCTAGAATTGAAATGGCCTGAGCTGGGGGCGATGTCTAGGCAGCACAAAACACAACAAAAAGATAAAGATCAACTAGCTCTGCTAGAGATCAAGGGGAAGGGATACTAAGCACTTTGCTTAGGAGGTTCTCA
>JBBPMQ010000646.1:0-12471 GCA_038090375.1 Boletus rubroflammeus | reverse complement strand
TATATAAACCCCAAGGAGTAGCCTGGCAACCCCAGTCTATTCTCTTGGTACTTTCCCATTCAAAGACCTGAGAACCTCCTAAGCAAAGTGCTTAGTACCCCTTTCCCTTGATCTCTAGCAGAGCTAGCTGATCTCTACTCTTTTGTTGTGTTTTGTGTTGCCTAGACATCACCCCCAGCTCAAGCCATATCACTAGAATAGACTCTTTGATAGACGTCTGCTTGGCACAGCTCACAAGTAGAGTGCACACAAAAGATCTACCCTTATCTTATCTGGCACAAGTCACTCAGATTACGCTTTCCTAGTGCAAAGAGCACTTAGGATCTACTCGGGTTAAGAGTAAACCCATCCTTGACATCATCAGGCCCAAAGTGGCACCTCTGATATCTTATCTGGTGAAGAGATCACTCAGATCGGTCACAAGTCCAGATCACCAAGTCCTTATCTACTGCTGCTACTTCAAAGATGGCTTAGGAAAGTTTAGAAGGATCACCAAAGAGGCCAAGCCTAGAAAGAACCTTTGGATCTAGCGCATAGATCACCCCTGATTCATTTTTCCACCCTCATCTCCCCCCGATCAAAGTGATCATGAACCAATTCCTCTTCACCCTCCTTTATATCTTCACCATCTTGATGATGGTAACCTTCATAGTTATATTAAGGGCAGCCCCTATCGGGTATCAAACACATGTGGAAGTCACATACCAAAGAGGTTCAATGGGGCTATCCATATTGATGTGCCAGAGAGGCAAGTCAAGAAGATTCAGATATGCCGATGATGTTATAAAGGTGGATAATAATCACGATGAGGCAGAAGAAGTCCCTGTTCTCACAGATGATGGATGGGGAATAATAGACTCAGCTGATTGGCACATGGCCCCAGCAACCCCCTATGCCGGAGATTGGATCTTTATGACAGTGGCGCATTCCTCAATAGCAGAGATTGCAGGACGCTTCTTCACACAGAGATTCCATGAAAACTATCAGCAGCAGTTCGGGGAAGTGTACCCCAGTAACAACACTAATCAAGAAGATCCTAATGAAATGGAAACCCTATTCCCATTGGTGGATACAGGATCCGATAATGGATCAGTAGGCACCATGCAGACGGCATGGCAGGCCTAAATTATATACAGGCTATCTATTCAATTGAAAGAAGGTTCAACCCTAGATTCGACAATCATGTACCACATTGTGGGCAGCTGCGCCAACAAGCCGGTGGCAGGAGGAAACTTGCAGTCAATCCCATTTTAGTTATTCTATGACACAATCACACGTTATCTATGAAGAAGTCAAGATCCAGGATCTAAAGAAGCGCCACTGAGCCTAGATTAGACATTTGGATGCTGATCACACCCCTATGCCGCAAGTCAGCTATCATTATGAACTACCCCTGTGGCGTAATCCACGAGTCAAAACTATTTTCTGCTCTCTTACCAGGCTTCACTGCCGACCCCGCCGCAAGGCACCCCTCTTACTGATCAAAGGAAGATCACCCACGATTAGTCATAAGTTGACATCACCCTTACTGATCAAGAGAAGATCAACCCCACGTTATCAACAGATCACATGTAGATCTCAGATTAAGGTCATATATTGACCACTTCTACTGATCAAGACAAGATCACTCTATGCTAAGGTCTAGATGACCTTGGGGGCAATGGATATGACTCATCCGACCCCTATTCCATGATATTTCACGTGATATTGACGATCACCATGAAAGATCGCCTGCACCCATGATTAGATCCTTAGTGAAAAGATCACAGTTTGGATGAAGAATCACTTTAAAAACACAGGAAGTTTTTGGGGGGCAAAGGTGTATGGAAAGTAGTGATGGATGACTAGATGAAGTCCAGAATGATCTGAAGAATTCCCTAGAAGATCGATAAGAATGATCGGAAAGACCAAGGAATTCATATGAAAATGATACAAGAAGCAAGGGCTTTGATCATCTCCAATAGATTATGAGGGACAAAAGTGTCAGACAGAGTCATCATAAGATGTTACGGTCATAACAGGTTACACAAGTAACATCCTTTATCTTATCTTATCGGGATCACGTGACATCCCACATCTTTCCACGCTCATGTGACTAGATCACGTGACCTTTATGCCTTCAATCCATAGGACGTTTATACTCCAAGGACACAACATCTGGTAGAGTAGATGAGTACCTTAAATATTCCTTTTATGGTTATATTACTCCCACAGTAATCACCGTATGCTTCTACTTCCTTTCTTCTCTTCCATTTGATGCACAGGTTGTGTTGACAACCTCAAATCTAAGAAAGACTTGGGCTGCTTCACACCAGAAAATGCTTATAGAGTAGAGAAACTTATTGAGAGGGAATCCCAACAAGAACTTGACTAGAGTTCTTGTGGCATTGCATTCATACTACTTATACTACTCTAGTGTGTGTACATGTTTGTCTACTGGTCCGTGTGTCTAGTAGATAAGACATGACATCATAGATAAGAGATATGAGATAAGGGTCTAGACGTTTCTAGCCCTTCGGTAATTAAATAGGTGAGGTGAGTCACGTGATGGGTCTAGACCGTAGATCACGTGATGAGTCCAAACAAAAGATAAGGTCAAGTGATTAGAAAGGGTGCACGTGTTGTCACGTGACCGTGGAAAATATCATGTGACTAGAAAAAGAAAGATTAGAAAATTAAAGTTCGTAACAGGTTGCATCCTCATGTCATTCATCTCCGCTATGCTTCTCAACTTCCATTTCACCTCATGTATTTAATTACTGCTAGTCTAGACTCAGATCTAAGATAGGGTATAAAGATGTTATGTAGAATGCTATATAAACCCAAAGGCTAGCACTGAGGATTTCCTCAGTCTAGTTCTCTTGGATATTCCCCTCCAAAGAGTCCCACTCAGATTTCCCTCTTCAGTAGTAGTTTAAGGTTGTTCACTGCCTAGAGCATTGATTGTTCTTTGGCCATTTCACTAGAACTAGACTATTACTACCACTCTACCCTACCATACAACCTTCTGCTCTCGCAACAAGTGCGTAGAGCAACTTAAGTAGCCAAAGCACGAACGCTCACAAGTAGAGGCGCTAGTGCCCATTGTCTTTCACAGGTCACTCCGTTCCTTCCCAGCCCCGGAGGTATGCGGTCGTGCAGAGGACACCCTCAACCACCCGTACATTGCCTGTCAGATACCAGGAGCAGGAACTCTCCTGACAACACGAGGTTTAGAAGCAGTAGAACTGGAGCCAGCGGCCGATACAGATTGGAGCCCAGTGCGTGAAGAGACCAGAGTCTCTCCCTCCCCCACCTCAGCCTTTCTCAGGGCGTTGTCCGAGGACTTCTCGCCCGAACACTTCAATTTAGCAAGAGACTCAGACGGAGATTTACTCCTCCCCCAAACCACAGCCCAGATAATAACCAGGGCAATCAGATCAGGAGGAGAGGATCTCACTCCGCTAGAGAAGTGGACAGATCAACAATTGGCATACTCTGAACCTCAACTGGAGTATGACCCCAATGACCCCAACAGTAAGCTGGAGTACCTAACCTCTGTGTCCGTACCAGCATACCTCCTCCCCCCCAAATTAACTACTCCCGATCTACAGGAAGTCGGAGCAGTAATAGTAACAGGAGGCATCAGACTGATTGTAGGAGTGAAGAGAGAGCTAGCGGATCTATCAGATCTCACAGAGCTCACCAAATCCGAAGAAGAAGCCCCTCATACAATCAAGAAGCCGAGATACAAGTGTATCAGGAGATTGAACGGAGGTGAACTTGGGTCTATAGAAGCCCATACAAGCAAGGTTCTCAGGGATAAAAGATCTCTGAAGAAGCTGTTGAAATATAGGTGATAGAAGCCTCTCCCAAATATAATTTTTTTACATCATGTCCACCTCACTTCCCCGCTCCCTCGCTGCTGCGCTTACCCAAGTGCAAACAGAAGATCAAGGAACCTGGGGTGATCTCACTTCACAACTACAACTCTACATGGAGAGTCAAGAGCTCAGAATTCAGGCTACAATAGATCTGAACTGCTCGCTCCAGGTGAACTTAGATCAACTGGAAGCACAAATGTTAGCTCAACCAATAACAAATACAAGGGGCAGCACAGAACTGAAGCTGTCCAAATTATTCCAAGACCCCAGAGACTTTGATGGTACTAGGGGAAAGAAATTTGAAGAATGGTGGACCCGCATAAGAATGTGGTAGGACATCAATAAGAATGTGCTTGCCAGACATGATGGCACAAGAGCCATTCTCTCCCGAATGAAGGGTGGAGAAGCAGGAGTGTTTGCACGCGCTCAATTAAACAAAATGTTGACTACAGGCACAGGCCCCACAATGAAGGAGCTTGATGCCCTCATTGAAAGTCACTTCTGGTCCTCAACAGAAAAGGACTGGCATTGCAAGGCACTCACCTCCCTTAAGCAAGGAGACCAAGCAATGGATACATTTTTGATGAAGTTCGAAACGTATCAAACTCAAGCAGAGTACAACGATGACCGGCTCATCAAACTACTTGAACAAAAAACCGATTGCCAGACGATCGAATTACTTATCACCCAGAACAGGAGATACTCAGATCTTGCCACATTCAAGGCAGATCTGAAGAAGGCAGGAGCATGCAAACAGCTGCTCAAATATATTACCAAAGGAACAGCAGAAAAGGTCTCTCACCATGACCCCAACGCTATGGATGTAGACGTCACAAGAAGCAGCACCCAGAATGGCAAATTCAAATGCCACAACTGCAGACAAGAAGAAAGAGTGCAAAAAACTGAAGATTGCTCGCCCGGAATGCAAATTCCTCGGAGGTGGCCACCATTTGAACTGTAAAAAGTTCACCCCGTGCCAAGCAAGGGCTGCGGAAACACAAGCACCACTCATGGCAACCTCATGGCCTACAACAGCCGAGACTAAGGAGCCTGCAAAGGGCAAAGAAAAAGAGGTCATACTTGATCAAGGGAATGAACCTTGATGAGGCATGCGCCTGGTTCAAGGACTACGAGGCCATTGCCTCAAAAAATTAGGAAGTCCAAAGCACATATCTGGGTGCGCTGCAGACAATAATAGATATGCACCCCTGTCGGTAGAAGAATGTGCTGACAACAATGTAATTTCACCTTCACACGGGTAGTTACCCTTGGGTAATGGCAGGAGTAAACCTGTAATGAATCCCACTTTATCCCCCCCTTCTCCCCAATTCCCAGACGAGGTCTTTGTTCGAAGCCTCAAAGTAGAAAAGGAAGTCCTAATGGAGATAAGCGTAGCACCGCAAACCTCCAAAGGCAAATACACCAAGACAACGGCCCTGCTAGATTCAGGAGCCAATGTAATTTTCATTGACAAATCTTGGGCGTTGACGCACAAGATCCCCCTTATGGCCCCTAGATGGCCCATACCTGTTTACAACGTGGATGGAACAAAGAATTCCGCCGGTTCTATTACACACAGTGCAGAGCTTATTTTAGAGTTCAACAGACATCGCGAGCAAGTCTCAGTGGAAGTCACAGACCTAGGCAAGAACATGTTCATTCTAGGGTATTCATGGCTCAAACGCCACAACCTGGAAATTAACTGGATGAAAGGCACGGTCCGGATGACTAGATGTCCCTCTCACTGCCACGCACTGCAAGACAAATCTTTCTTTCTTCAGCGAATGGAGAAAGAAGAACTGGATATTCAATATGAAGTCTATGACACTATTCACGCTCTAGAAGCGCAGCTAAAAGAAGAAAAACCAAAAACAGCCGAGGAACTAGTTCCCTTGGCCTATCACAAATATCTAGATGTATTCTCAAAAAAGCAATCCGAGTGGATGCCAAAATGAAAAGCGTGGGACCACGTGATAGATATGAAAGAAGAATATGTCCCCAAGAAGGGTCATATTATTCCCTTATCGTTGATGGAGCAAGACGAAGTCACAGCTTTCATAGATGATCAGCTGGTGAAAGGTTATATTAAACCTTCTAAGTCCCCACAAACAAGCCCCATGTTCTTCATTCCAATAAAAGATGGAAAGAAGCAAATGGTACAGGATTACCGTTATCTAAATGAACACACGGTCAAAAACAATTATCTGCTCCCCCTTATTTCCCAACTCGTGGATAAATTAAAGGGTTCAAAAAGATGGATCTCAGATGGGGTTACAATAATGTCCGAATCAAGGAAGGTGATGAATGGAAAGCTGCATTCACATGCTTCTGCAGATCATTCGAACCTCAGGTCATGTTCTTCGGATTATGCAACTCTCCCGCGACCTTCCAAGCAATGGTCAATGACATATTTGCCAATATGGACAGTATCGTCTGGAGCAGTCGATGCTCTAGGTGAACCAACAACTAAAACTACGAGAGGAGGAGATCAGACTCGAGTGGGACTCTTTGGGTGAAACTCCCAAGAGAACTAGACTGAGGAACCTCTGGGTTTATATAGTGACAGCCTATTGTGTGTACATGTTTGTACCCTATCTTAGATCTAGGTCTAGACTAGCGGTAATTAAATAGTCGCGTCAAAATGGAAGCATAGAAGCATAAGGCGGAAATGAGTTACATGAGGATGCAACCTGTGCATCAAATGGAAGAGAAGAAAAGAAGAGAAGCATACGGTAATGATCGTGAGATCAATATAACTATAAGGGGTTAAATTTAGGAACGGTCTACTCTACCAGACCAAGTGTCCATGTTGTAAGGAATGTCCTGGATAGACGGTGTGATTGCATAGGGGAGAGGTCGCGTGATCTAGTCACGTGAGCGTGGAAAGAAACGGGATGTCACGTGATCCGAGTCACGTGATTCTGATAAGATAAGATCAGAAGACTTAGCCGTATATCCTGTTACGACCATAACAAGAGATCGGCATCCCCTTCTTATGTTATTGGCCAGCAAGTCTGGCTTTCTACGGAGAATCTGCGGTTGACCCGTGCATCTAAGAAGTTATCGGAGAAATGGCTAGGCCCATTTGAAATTCTCCAAATTATGCCGAATGCAGTAAAATTAAAACTACCGAGATCTATGCAGATCCACCCGGTCGTTAACATCTCACGAGTCAAGCCGTACAAGGACCGCTTAGACGGTCAAGCGTCACACCGGCCCGGTCCGGTTAACGTAACGGAAGACAGAGATAACGAATGGGAGGTGGATTACCTGGTAGACTCTCGCCAAAAAAATCGAACACTCGAATATCTAGTCCACTGGAAGGGCTACAACGAGACAGATCGGACGTGGGAACCACGGAAGAATTTATCTAATGCACCGGATGCGATTAGAAAATATCATGAATCCCACCCTTCAGCGCCTAGAGCGTTGAACATCCCACCCAACGACTTCTTATTGTTATTCAGAAAGCGACCGGATCCTTTCACCACAGTATCTAACAGAGACACTCCCTTCAATCGCCTGGAAGTCGATTTATAGAGAGGGGGTAGTGTTACGGTCGTAACAGGTTACACAAGTAACGTCTCTTATCTTATCTTATCTTATCGGAATCACGTGACTCGGATCACGTGACATCCCGTTTTCTTTCCACGCTCACGTGACTAGATCACGCGACCTCTCCCCTATGCAATCACATCGTTTATCCAGGACATTTGTCAAACACGGACACTTGGTCTGGTAGAGTAGACCGTTCCTGAATTATTCCCCTTATAGTTATATTAATCCCACGGTAATCACTGTCATGCTTCTCTTCTTTTCTTCTCTTCCATTTGATGCACAGGATGCATCCTCATGTCATTCATCTCCGCTATGCTTCTATGCTTCCATTCTGACACGACTATTTAATTACCGCTAGTCTAGACCTAGATCTAAGATAGGGTATAATCATGTACATACAATCGGTCATCACTATATAAACCCAGAGGCTAGCACCGAGGATTTCCTCAGTCTAGTTCTCTTGGATTTCACCCTCCAAAGAGTCCCACTCGAAGTTCGATTCCTCTCCTCTCTAGTAGTAGTTGTTTGGTTTGCTTAGAGCATAGATTGCTCTTCGGCCATATCATTTCACGACTAACTTCTCTGATCTTATCTTATCGGAATCACGTGACTCGGATCACGTGACATCCCATTCTTTCCACGCTCACGTGACTAGATCACGCGACCTCTCCCCTATGCAATCACATCGTTTATCCAGGACATTCATCAAACACGGACACTTGGTCTGGTAGAGTAGACCGTTCCTGAATTATTCCCCCTATGGTTATATTAATCCCACGGTAATCACCATTATGCTTCTCCTTCTTTTCTTCTCTTCCATTTGATGCACAGGTTGCATCCTCATGTCATTCATCTCCGCTATGCTTCCATTCTGACACGACTATTTAATTACCGCTAGTCTAGACTCCGATCTAAGATAGGGTACAAACATGTACACATTATGTAGAATGCTATATAAACCCAGAGGCTAGCACCGAGGATTTCCTCAGTCTAGTTCTCTTGGATCTTTCACCCAAAGAGTCCCACTCGTCCCCTCGTTTCTACTCACCCTTCATGGGCCATTCACTGGGTACTTCCCCCAGTAGAAGCCCTCGCTCGACCTGTTAGTTGTTGCTAGGTGCTAGTACACTTAGAACACTACAGCGTCTTCCTCGTTCACAGTTATATCTCACTAGTCCAGTTGGTTGTTGTGATGTTGGCCTGAAGCCCCTCAAGTATTAGCTTTGGGTTATTTCAAGATCGATCAAGAGGTCACTGATGTTGGCGGCAAGGTGCATGATGTCAGCAGTCATGCAAAGGGGAACACCTAGCAAGCGAGCCAGTTCGAGACCTAAGATGAGGGGTGCTTTGGAGATACCGGTTTCGGTTTGATGTGCATTGTACTGAGCAGGATTGGGAGCGGACATAAGATGGAAGAGATTGGCGGTATATTTTTGGCTGCTGGCAGGGGGAAGGTGAAATGATGAGATGTTGCAGTGATCACTATCCTGATAAGCATTACAAGGGAGTAGGAGCGCAGGGTAATAATGGGAGCGAGAATCCTTGTGTCGTCCTCTTACACCACAGTACAGGCGGCATCCATTTTTGCTGCAGTGACCTACAAATCCGTCCCAATGTATGAGGCCAGGTCCATCACCTGTAGGAAATAAAAGATGATGTTAATGTAAAGAAGCGATCAAAAAGTGAATAAAAATATGTTACCTGTAGTGAATAAAAGGTAGAGGTCAGCCCAAAAGATGTCGTTGCAAGAGGAATCCCAGATCTGAAGGCCCTCCTTTTGCAGGGCTGAGAGGTGGTGTATGCCGACAACCATGTACGAATTGATGTGTTTGGGTTTCTTGGGGCCAGGAATGAATGCGCCAGGGATGACATGTGTTTTACGGTAGTGGATGCGTGGGGAGATATTGATGACGATCCATATAGCAATCCAGCAGTCAGACTCTTTATCTTCATAGAGCTGAGCATCATCAAGAGAGGCCATAATGACAATATCGTTATCCTTGATGTCGCCATCAAGGTAGGCACCTAGATAATCCCAGCCAGCGATGATGTCATCAACTAGTGAGAACGGCAGTATTCATCAAGGATTTCTTTAGTGCGTGTTTGTAGATAGCTTATGGTGCGTGCGTTGCCTGGATCACGGTAAAGGGCTTGAAGTTGCAGACCTAGTGGGAGAGTGAAAAAAGTCTTGGCTGGGATTTTGAGGCGACCATTGGTAGCGTCAAGTCTGGCTTGATTCCAATGAGATGAATTGCATGTGGGACATCTATCAAGCACCACAAAAGGGCCGGTGAACGCGAGACAAGAATTTGGGCACATGTCATGCTCGATGGGTTCAATATCAGTGTACACTGCAATGAGATCTTCGATCACAGCAAATCTGAGACATTGGGCTACATTGGGAGCATCAGGAAAGTTTGTGCATGTTGATTTAATGACTCGTTCGTATGCATTTTGAGATGAGTGTTCAAGAGCCAAGTATGTTGAAATACTGTGGCGGATACCGGGACTCTATATTTGGAGAGGAGCGGTGGGTGGGTTGCGCAATCTAGTAAGTATCGAGGGAGTCATCTTGGCAATAGGGTCTTTGAGTGAGGCACTCCGGATGATCTGAATAAAGGCCATTGCCTCTTGGAGTCTGCGAATACGTGTGAGGCAGGTGATTTCATGGATATCAAATAATGGGAGGGAGTCTGTGATTGTATATAATCTGACGAGCGCGATTGGGGACTGGTGGAGGATTGGGGGGGTCTTGCGGAGGGTTCGGAGGCACAGGGGGACTGGGAGAACGAGCGGGAGGTAGCAGAGGTGGCAGAGATGGTGGAGGACTGGGTATAATGACTTCCAAACTAAGTTCAGCAAATTTATCTGATCAACGTTGAACCGCACACATGTGTACGACAACCAGACCACTGCAGGTGGATTCAGGCAACGACCTCTGTGAACGAATGATCTAGTATTGTCCCACAGGACGAGGGGAATGATGATAAAAGAGAAAGTGAGTGGAATCCTTAGAACTGGCTGCTTGTTAGGCAGAGAGAACAAATGGATTAGACTACTGTAGCAGTCACATAGTGTCTAGCTTATATACTGGTAAAGAGTGTGCACAGACCAAGCTGTGTCTGGGAGTGTAAGGCTAAGTATGGTAAGAAAGGAAGCATCTCATGAGAGTGGTTCCTTGATGATGAGAACGAGAAGAAAAGAAGCAAGCTGACTAATAGCACGTGATCGGTGTTCGGTCCGGTCATGTGATTGGTCATGTGACTTTCCCATGATCATGTGGTGATGAAAAGATTATCGTAAAGTTGAAGTTAAAGTGTAGAAATATACAATGAAGTGTAAAGTAGGTGTGGAGTAGGTCCGTTTTGTAACATTGCCCCCTCTTTAGGATTCATATTCCAGACGAGATCCTTCAGAGTGCATTTCGGTGTAATTTTCGTAGGAAGAGAATAAAGTATCAAATTGTCCTAGGGAAATACCTCTCAATTTTTGTGGTGCAGAGGGGTTAAGATGGTGGAAATCTGCGACTGCATCTGGTGCAGTGTTAATAATGTCTGCAGATTCCCAAGTACAATCTGTTTCATCGTAACCCAACCAATGAATGAGGTATTGAAGTTTGTGCCCTTGAAGTCGTGATGCAGTTATGTAATCAATTTCAAATTGACCTTCTCTGTCTGCGTTGATGCTAATAGCCTCGGGTTTGACAATTGGTTGTCCAGGTAAGGTTTCCCAATAAGGCTTGACACAAGAGATATTGACGGTGGGATGAATACGCATCACCTTTGGTAATTTGAGTTTGACCGCATTGGGAAGGACCTCTAAGATCCTAACCATTTCTGAGTCAACTTCTTCGATGGGTATGGCACTTCAAGTTTTCGTTGACAGCCAAACACGCTGTCCTTTTTGATACTCCGGTGCTTCAGATCTCTTTTTATCCGCTTGCACCTTCATCTTTTCCTTAGATACAATGAGAGCCTGCTCAATCTCTTTATGAGCTTTTGCCTGTTTCTTCCAAAAATGATCCCCCAAGCCCCTTGGCCTTCCCTTCGAATCCAACGCGGGGTTGATAATTGCGTGTGACTGAGAAGGGGGTCGTGCTGGTAGCCGATGTGAGGGAGTTGTTATGCTAGCTTGATCCAATTTACCCACGAATCCTGGTTCTTCATGATGTATGTGTGGAGATATTGTTCCAGGTCGCGGTTGATCCTTTCCGTCTGACCATCAGTTTGAGGATGGTAAGCGGTAGAGATTTTTTGATCAATGCCTAGCCCTTTGCAGAGCTCTCTCATAAAGTCTGAAATGAATTGTGGGCCTCTGTCCAAAACTATCATAGAGGGTAGTCCGTGGATGCACCACACGTTATCTCTAAATATTATAGCTAGGTCCAAGGAAGAAATAGTATCGTAACACGGTATGAAGACGACTTCTTTTGAGAAGCGATCTACAATAACTATGATAGCATTAAAGCCGTTGGACAGCAGTAGTCCAGTGATGAAATCTACAGATAAATCTTCCCAGGGATGAATAGGTGTGGGAAGAGGGAGGAGTTTTTCTGCCAGTGCTTTTGTCTTACCCTTCGTGAGGGCGCACACTTGACAGCTATCTACATATAGTTTAATGTCTTTGGTAAGTCCAGGCCATGTATAATATTGTGAAAGAAGGTGGGTAGTGCGAGCATGACCGGGATGGCCTGCCACAGGAGAATCATGAATTAATGTTAAAAGTTCGATATGAAGTGACTCGGATATGAAGACTTTATTTTTGTTGTTTTTAAATATTTTTTCTGAGTCATCATATATGAAGTCCAGAAAGAAAGATTTGTCCATATTCTTTGTTTCTTTTATTATTTTTTCGTAGAGTGAAGAAGAAATAGAAATATTGTTCATGAAAACTTCTTGTTATTGAAATGGCCTGAGCTGGGGGCGATGTCTAGGCAGCACAAAACACAACAAAAAGATAGAGATCAACTAGCTCTGCTAGAGATCAAGGGGAAGGGATACTAAGCACTTTGCTTAGGAGGTTCTCAGGTCTTTGAATGGGAAAGTATCAA
>JBBPMQ010000644.1:0-12508 GCA_038090375.1 Boletus rubroflammeus | reverse complement strand
AACATGTACAAACCTCTCTATAGTATATAAACCCCAAGGAGTAGCCTGGCAACCCCAGTCTATTCTCTTGATACTTTCCAATTCAAAGACCTGAGAACCTCCTAAGCAAAGTGCTTAGTATCCCTTCCCCTTGATCTCTAGCAGAGCTAGTTGATCTTCGTCTTTTTGTTGTGTTTTGTGCTGCCTAGAATCGCCCCCAGCTCAGGCCATTTCAATCTGTCCTGTACATCATCCTTTGCATAATGCGCAATTACCAACCTCTCCCCTTCAGACCATTCTGGAACTGAGTGTGCCAAAACCTTACCAGGAAACAAGATACTTGTTCCAGGTTTATAGGCAAACTCTGCATGAAAATCCTCCAGCAGAAATCTGGCATCATGACCCTCACCAAAGCTAATCAAGTGATCATAAAAGGAAATTGCCCCACTCTGATCATAATGCCAAGGTGTGAGCCGGTTGGCAATGATGTCCATGGCAGGATATATAGTGGGCCAAGTCAGGGAAGGGCTTGTTACGAACGCTTATTTTCTAATCTTTCTTTTTCTAATCATGTGATATTTTCCATGGTCATGTGACATCACGTGCACCTTTCACATCACATGATCTTATCTTTTCTTTGGACTCATCACGTGACCCACGGTCTAGACCAGTCACGTGACTCGCCTCATGTATTTAATTACAAACATCTAGACTCTTATCTCGTATCTCTTATCTATGATGTCATACCTTATCTACAGGACACACAGACCAGTAGGTAAACATGTACAAACACTAGAGTAGTATAAGTAGTCTGAATCCAACGCCCCAAGAACTCTAGTCAAGTTCTTGTTGGGTTTCCCCCACATCTTCTTAGCTCTATAAGCAAGCCTAGTGCGAAGTGATCCAAGTCTTTATTAGATTTGAGGTTGTCAACATTAGAACTTGACTGTCTACACTTCCATTGCTTCCACTCTATACCGCTTCATAGGCCACACCCAGTCTTAAGGGCATATAGGCGGACCCTAGCCTTTTGGGGACTTGAACACATTTTACTTCCTTTGGCACTTGCCACTTTTGTTTTTACGTATACTTGGGACATACTCCTGAGAAGGTGCTTAGCTGTTAGTGCGGCACAGCAGTGGGCTCAAGCGCCCTTAATTGGTTTAAACACCGCTGCACAAACCTTTATTTCCTTTGCGACACGTCGCAAGTCCTCGTGAGGCTCATTTTTTTTACCTTAGTTACCTTAGTCCGAAATTCGTGCGCAAGAGTGTCTTGTGCCTGCATGAACTAGGAATCATTTATTTTCTTCACGAAGTCAAGAGGCTATTCGATTCATCTTGCTGGAGAGATCTCGATCCTCGCAAGGTTTTTCTTTGAAGGATGATCCCCTTCTTCCCCAAAAAGGAAGAAGAAGTTGAAGTAGATCTCTGGGCACTCACACCCGAGATTGATCCGAACGACACCTACGAAGGGCCCCAAGAAGCAGAAGTCTTGTGACGAACAGTCCTTGACTACATCAGATCCGAGATTAGGTTTGACATGCCTTTTCTCACATTACATGATATCTCCCACGACGATGCGGAACGCACAAGAGAGCAAGTCTTAGCACTTCAGCTCTACCCCATTCCAAACAGACAAGCTATGGTCCTCCCACCGGTCACATAGCCCCAACAACTCAGAATTCGAGGAGCCATCAGGAAGCCCTCTCGAATCCCCACCATCCTCACGAATGGCAATGCAGGCAGACCAGATCTCTGCATTGCAAGACGCCCTGTTCGCCATGCAGCAAACAATCGAAGCACTGACCGCCGCACAAGGAGCAGGTGGCTCTACAACAAAGGAGGTTAAAATCTCCAAAAAGGTCGAAGTGGTCCCAGACCCAAGTATGTACAATGGGGCCTATGACAGATACGATAGTTGGAAGATACATTTCCAATTATATATAAACAGTAACCAAGAAACATTTGTCATGGACAAGGACGTTGCCATTGTGGTCTTCTCCCGCATCGGCAGCAAAGGACACCAACAGAGCTGGCATGTGGGCCAGGAACCAGCTCATCAAATTCATCAATGGATTTCTACACGCCTGGCCCACGTACGAAAAGCTATGGCAACTCCTCGATGCCTGATTCAAACCTGGGCTCGATAACGACAATGCAATAGACGGACTTACCCGTCTCCACCAAGGACCCCGAGACTGCACTGAAGCGTTTCTCACAATGTGGTTGGCTCTATACGAGCAAGCCAAATGCGGAGAGCCAATGGGGGTCTATCTACTCGAAAGGAACGTCCGCGACGACGTTATTAAACACATTTTCATCAACGGAAGCGTGAGACTACGGTCGACACATATATTCAAATTATCAAGGACACGGGCAACCTGATCGAGTTGTTCCAACTCCAATCAAATGCCACACAGGCTTTTGCCCAACAAGGACAATACCAAGGACACGTGTCCTCCTCCACTGCCCGTACGTATGGCGGACAGGGACAACCAATGGAGATCAACGCAGTAAGAAAAATGAAATGTTTCAATTGTGGTAGTGACCATATGGTCAAAGACTGCAAGAAACCCCGCAATGAATGCGGTGAATGCCACTTCCTTGGGGAAGGGAATAGCCGCAGGTGCAGCAAAACTCGCAATGTACGAGCGAGTACAAATGAGGAAGTGCCAGCTGGAGACGCTGGTAGCAAGGGAAAAGGAAAGGCTGACGTGCGAATGGCGCAGATAGCCACAATGGACTTTGAGGCAGCAAAGGCCTACTTTGCCGACCTCTTGGGAAAAGAGTAAACCTTCTCAACAAACCGGGTGTTCAGGGGGGTACAATACGGACTATACATGGACAAGATAGTAGAAAGCGCGAGAATTCGCCATCTGCTAATAGTTTTTCTTTACTCGAATCATACATCGAATATGGAGAAGAAGAAGATTTCTTCAACTCCCAAAATAGGACATTAAATTACGATAGCAATGTACAGTCTTGTGAGGACACCTCTTTGATTTCTTTTTATGATAAAAACCAGACTGGGCCTTATGAAAGTGAGCTCACTGCAGGTGAATGCAGGCTTAATTCAGTCAAGAAAAATACAAAACAATTATCATCTACATTATCTCTCCCTATTTATGAAACCCTGGAATGGATCTTAATAAGGTCCATCAAGCAGAACAAAGAGATAAGCTTGGATCTGAAGGTGGCTTCAGCTACAACCAAGTACAACATGAAAGAAACCAAAGCACTCCTAGACAGCAGAGCCAATGGAATCTTTATCAACAAGGCAAACAGTATTGCCACTATGCCACTCACACGATCCATACCCGTCTTCAACGTGGATGGAACCAAGAATTCGGCAGGAGACATTACTCACTCGGCCGAGATAATAATCGACTTCGATGGCCACCGAGAGAAGCTCACAGCCAAAGTCACTGATCTGGGAAAGAACCCGATCATTCTTGGATACACATGGCTTAGTAAGCACAACCCTGAGATTGACTGGCAGACAGGCACTGTCAAACTCACAAAATGCCCATGTTCATGCTATATGTTATCAGATAGACCGGTATTCGTCAGAACCTTAGAAGAATGAACGACATGCCATATATGTATTGCCATCTAAGGAAGGTTGAGCAGCTGAGCGCTCCCAAAGTAGAGTTGATGGTGGAACAGATGGTACCCAAGGAATTCCACAAATTCCTCGATGTGTTTTCTAAAAAGAGTTTGGAGCGTATGCCCGAAAGGAAACCTTGGGACCATGCGATTGATATGAAGGAAGGCTATGTACCCTGAAAAGGAAAGCTTTACCCAATGTCCACAGAAGAACAAAAGGAAGTCTCAGACTGTTACAAACTCTAATTTTCTATTCTTTCTTTTTCTAGTCACATGATATTTTCCACGGTCACGTGACAACACGTGCACCTTTCTCATCACATGACCTTATCTTTTCTTCAGACTCATCATGTGATCCACGGTCTAGATCAGTCACGTGACTCGCCTCATGTATTTAATCACTGAAGGTCTAGAAACGTCTGGACCCTTATCTCCTATCTCTTATCTATGATGTCATGTCTTATCTACTAGATGCACAGACCAGTAGCTAAACATGTACAAACAACTAGAGTAGTATAAGTAGCTTGAATGCAATGCCCCAAGAACTCTAGTCAAGTTCTTGTTGGGTTTCCCTCTCAACAAGTTTTCTTATCTCTAAAGCACTTTCTGGTGTGAAGCAGCCCAAGTCTTTATTAGATTTGAGGTTGTCAACACAGACTTCGTGGACGACCAATTACGTAAAGGGTATATCCGCCCCTCCAAATCACCGCAAACGTCACCCGTCTTCTTTATTCCTAAGAAAGATGGCAAGAAGAGAATGGTTCAGGACTATTGTTATTTAAATGAATGGATGGTTAAGAACAACTACCCACTCCCCCTTATCTCCCAATTGGTGGATTGATTAAAGGGCACAAAAATGTTTACAAAAATGGACTTACGATGGGGATACAACAATGTATGCATCAAGGAAGGAGACAAATGGAAAGGAGCGTTTGTCTGCCACTGTGGGAGTTTCAAACAACTGGTGATGTATTTTGGGCAGACCAATTCCCCTGCCACCTTCCAAGCCATGATGAACAACATTTTTGCTGATATGGAAGGAGTGGTAATTATTTATATCGACGATATCCTGGTCTTCACAAAGACCGAAGACAAAGAAGCACACGATAAAATAGTACTTGAGGTACTAAAGCGGTTACAGGACCACGACCTGTTCATTAAACCCGAAAAGTGCACGTTCCGTGCCAAGAAAGTAGATTTCCTCAGAATGATCATATCCAAGAACAGAATCGAAATGGAACAAGATAAAGTTAAAGCCATTCAGGAATGGCCCACACCCACGAACAGAAAAGGCGTGCGAAGCTTTTTGGGTTTGACGAACTTCTACCGCCGCTTCATCAAGGACTTCTCTATTATGTCATGACCACTAAATGATCTCACAAAAAAGGACCACACTTGGACGTGGACAGAACACGTTTGATACGCTGAAGGGACGTTTCTTGACAGCCCCAATACTCGCTTATTCCGAAGACGATGCCCAATATCGCGTAGAATGCGATGCATCTGATTTCACTACGGGCGCCGTTTTATCTATCGAAAAGGAAGGAAAATGGCATCCGGTTGCCTTTTCATCACACTCCATGACACCGGAGCAACGTAATTATTCGATTGCCGACAAAGAAATGCTGGCCATCATTGAAGCATTAGAGCAATGGTGACACCATCTTGAAGGATAGTCAAAGAAGTTCGAGGTGTGGACGGATCATGCCAATTTGCAATATTTTATGAAAACGCAAGATCTTAATCGAAGACAAGCGAGATGGGCTCAGTTCCTCTCCCGATTCGACTATGAGTTGGTACGGAAGCCAGGAGCTTCTATGGGAAAAGCCAATGCTCTCTCACGCCGCAAAGATCACACAATTGGCGTTGAGAATGATAATAAAGGAGTCACGGTAATTCCCGCAGAACATATACGTGCCACAAACGAAGTCTCTTACGTCCACGGCGAAGAGCAAAAGATCATGGAACACATCAGGAATGCACAATCTAAATTTAAAGAAACGACCCTTACAGGGTTCATGGTCAAAGAAGATGGGCTTTGTAAGCTCAATGGAAAAATCTACGTGCCTGAGGACCTAGAGCTCCGTCAGGACATTATTTCACTTTACCATGACAGCATGCTGGCTGGTCATGGTGGCGCAGAGAAGACTTTAGAGTTAGTCTCATGCTACTATTACTGGAAAGGTTCCCGTGCCCAAATGTACCCGATGCGAACAATGCGCTCGGATGAAGCCAACGAACGTGCCCCCGGCTGGCAAACTTAATCCTAATCCTATTCCGGAAGGTCCCTGGCAGGACATCTCCGCGGACTTTATCATGGATCTCCCTACATCCAACGGACATGACAGTATCCTTGTGGTGGTAGATTGCTTTTCAAAAGAAGTTGTATTTATTCCCACGATGAAAACCGTTACCTCGCTAGGAACGGCTAAATTATATTGGGATCACATAAGGAAGATACACAGACTTCCCCGATCTATTATATCTGATAGAGGCCCTCAATTCTCAGCCCAACTGATGAAGGATATCGGCAAGATGTTGAACATTGAGTTACGTATGTCGACCGCTTTCCACCCCCAGACCGATGGGCAAACCGAAAGGGTCAACTGAGACCTTCAGCAGTATTTATGGCTCTACACTGCTGAGAAACAAAAATGAGTGGTCAGAATGGCTTGCACTGGCACAATTTAATTATAACCAAAGACAACACTCTTCCATGGGTAAATCCCCATTTCAACTCACTCGATCTTATGCGCCTCGTATGGGAATTGAATCGATGGAAGCACAGGCTCCAGCAGCCACAGACTTTGCTAAAAATATTAGCCGACGCCACAAAATACCTGGAAAACAAACAAACTCAAATGAAGGCACAGGCAGACAAGAAACGTTCCGACACACCTATCTATAAACCCGGTGATCAAGTTTGGCTATCAACAGAAAACCTAAATTTGCGAGAATCTCGCCAATCACGTAAATTAACAGAGCAATGGCTCGGACCTTATTCTGTTATTGAACACATTGGAGAAAACACTGTTCGGCTTAAATTACCCCGCTCGATGCGGATTCACACAGTCGTGAACGTCTCATGAACTAAATTATACAAAGATCGACTTCCTGGTCAGATCTCGTACAAACCTGGACCAGTTATGGTAACCGATGAAGGGGACGTCAAGTTCGAAGTCGATTATATCGTAGACTCTAAATTAAAGGGGAAGAAGCTTGAGTACCTCGTTCACTGGAAAGGTTACGGTGAAGAGGATCGCACATGGGAGATTGAAGGTCACCTCTCCAATGCTAAGGAAGCAGTGTGCGATTTCTACGTTAGGAAACCAAGTGCCCCACAATGATTACGAATGACGACAGAACTCTTTATGTCTTTATTTAACCCTTACGAAATTTTCACGGACGCACCGCCTATTTGGTCTCGCCTGGAATGTGAACCATAGCAGGGGGGTAATGTTATGAACACTCATTTTCTTAATCTTTCTTTTTCAAGTCACGTGATATTTTCCAGTCACGTGACAACATGTGCACCTTTCACATCACATGACCTTATCTTTTCTTTGGACTCATCACGTGATCCACGGTCTAGACCCGTCACGTGACTCACCTCATGTATTTAATTATCGAAGGTCTAGAAACGTCTAGACTCTTATCTTATATCTCTTATCTATGACATCATACCTTATCTACAGGACGCACAGACCAGTAGGTAAACATGTACAAACACTAGAATAGTATAAGTAGTCTGAATCCAACGCCCCAAGAACTCTAGTCAAGTTCTTGTTGGGATTCCCTCTCAATAAGTTCCTCTTAACTCTAAAGCATTTTCTGGTGTGAAGCAGCCCAAGTCATTCTTTGATTTGAGGTTGTCAACACCACCTGTCATACCGCTCACCCCTTAGCCCCTTCCAACACCCAACGCATATACGAGGTGATAGTCCACGCCTGGGCTGAGTCAATCAAGGAGACCTACGGTTCAGGACTACTCGTATATCACACCTTCTGCAACCGGAAGGAGATTCCCGAGGACCACCGCACACCCACCTCCCCCGAAATCATTTCCGCCTTCATCTCAACACTCGCCGGCTCCTATGCCGCGAGCACTGTCTCTAATTACATCAGCGGTGTCCATGCCTGGCACACAATCCATGGCCTTCCCTGGGCCCTCAACTCTGATGAAACAGACGCCCTTCTACAAGCGTCCAGATCCTTAGCACCTCTGCCTTTCCGACCCCCCAGAGAACCCTACACCATTGATGCCATCTGCAGAATCTGCCAACATCTTGCCCTATCCGAACCCCTTGGTGCCGCCGTTTTTGCCTGCCTCACCACCATATTCTTCACCACCGCCCAAACTGGCAAATTTACCGTCAGCAACCTAAACGCGTTCAACCCCACCCTACATGTCACCAGAGACCACATGTCCATACAGCACGACCGCCAAGGCTTCCAAATCACCAATTTCCACCTCCCTCACACCAAAGCTGCCCCACAAGGTGAAGATGTCAATTGGGCGAAGCAAGACGGTCTGGCAGACCCTCACGAGGCGCTGGCCAACCATTTTGCAATCAATGATCCCCCTGCCAACGCCCACATATTTGCATACAAAGTCAGGAACAGTAACCACCCCTTAACCCGATCAAAATTCCTGAAAACCCTCGAGAAAGCTGGGAAATCCGCAGGCCTACCCCCCTTGAAAGGCCATGGCCTGCGCATCGATTCAACACTTGAATACCTCCTTCGAAACATACCCTTTGAAGTAGTCAAGGTCAAGGGCCGTTGGGCAAGCGACGCCTTCCTCATATACCTCCACAAACATGCTCAAATCCTTGCCCCATATATGCAAGCCAAGCCCGCCTTGCATGAAGCCTTCATACATCACATCATCCCTCCTATCTGCAGATAAGACAACCAGTGAGTCCCGTCCACCTCCTACCTGCTGGGCACGCCACTTCACTTCATGCATTGCCGCACGCTCCTACCCATCCAGGATCGCAGCTCACGCTCCCAGCAGGGATCAGCTTCCGTTCTGGACCGGAAAGCGCCCCAGCGCGTTTCCACCAATCACACCTACCCCCTTTCCATAGTCGTAGCATCCATGTATTGCATCTACCCTAGCAACATGCAATCTCATTCCCTCCTTCGCCTTTTGCTAACAGAGCGACATCCAAAAATTGCCACACTGCAGCTTAGCGAGGCACGAGCGGTGCCACAGTGCTAAGTCTTCGGACGAGCGGCGCTAAGCGGTGGCACAGCTTTCTTGTTTCTGCCCCACCTCCTTGCTGCTCATCCTCACCCCACTCATCCTCACTTTCTTTGCACTCACCACACCACACCTAGCCGTCATTTTCCATTCCGGCACCTCACAGCCTCTTCTCCCCAGCCCGGGGTCTCGAGCACATTTAGCCCAATCCCTGCAAGTGATTCCTGCGAGACGGTCCCTATTACGCTTGGACCAGGTAGGTACGAGTGTAGCCTTTAGTATCTCACTTCAAAGGGTCGAGTAATGACTTAGCGGTCATTATACAAGTGGTTCAAGGGGTTTGACACGTGACAATGCGTCTGATGGGTTCGAGGGGTCCATGCGTGATGACGCGACGGTCAAGGGGTCAAGAGGTTCGGGTAGCGACGGCTACAAACAATGTTCAAGGGTTCAAGAACGTTGTGTAGCGACAGCTACAAACAACAGTTGAGTGTCCACTCAGAAGTAGGACGGTGACTTAGAGAATCAAGGCCAAGGATAGAGAGATGATGATTAAAGGAGATCAAGATGAGGAAAGTGCAAATGGGACGAAGTATGAGGTTTATATAGGGGGAACCTGTGGTGACGACTAAGCGAATGGAACTTCATAGAAGTTCACGGAATGTTAAGTAATACAACTCGTAGAAGCGGAAAGAATGTTGAACATTCATATAAGGCGTGAGTAAGAGGTACATAGTCCAACGGGGTTTTGACAGCTGGCTACTGGATACGAAAGATGGGGGTAAGGCAGTGAGCATAGACTGAGTCGAAGTGAACAAGCAAAGAAACAAAAGAAAAAGTATGGGGTTGGAATAAAACGTAACATTACCCCCCGTTACCGTTCAACCACTGGGTTGAACACTCCTAAAAGGTCAACGAATCCTCCCGCAGGAGATCCGGTAATATTGGCGATGGCTTCATTGTTGAACTCATTGTAAGAGTTATCGATGGGGGAGTGGGGGCAGTAGGGCGACGAGGAGCAGCGAGGAGGGGGACGGGGGGTGTGAGCGAGGGTAGGGACCATCTTTGCAGATCTAGTAGAGCGATGAGAGGAGCGGGAGCTGGAAGAAGTGGCTGGGGACTGGAGAGGAGTGAGGCGGCGTAGGGGGCAATGTCCTTGGGGATGTCCGGGACCCCAGTGTCTGCATATCGGACACTCATAGAACTGGCAGTTGATTCTAAGGTGTCCAAGGTGGTGGCAGACGAAGCAACTTTCGTGATAGCGGGAATTCCCGGGATCGAGGGGTGTGTTGTCATTGGATCCAGTCCACATGGCTTCTATCTGGTCCATGGCTTGGATCTCTTCTGGGTGACGGGGTGAGGATGAGGCAGACGGGGTGGATAAATGAGAGGGGTGCGACAGCACTGGATGATTGGGTCCTCCAATAAATGTAGGGGTGTTGTTAACCTGTCCGTGGTCTCGGGATTCTGCAAGGCCGAGTAGGTAGGCATCAAGGTCGTCGAGGAACTCGAGCATCCCGAGTTGATACATGGCGACGAAGAGAGTGGTCTCTTGGTCGGTGAAATGGTCGAAGAGCAATCAATGCTCTAAGCAAACCAAACAACCAAACTACTACTATGAAGGAATTGAACTCAAGTGGGACTCTTTGAACGATGAAGTCCAAGAGAACTAGACTGAGGAAATCCTTGGTGCTAGCCTCTGGGTTTATATAACATTCTACATAGTTTGTACATGTTTGTACCCTATCTTAGATCTAGGTCTAGACTAGTGGTAATTAAATACGCATGTTGGAATGGAAGTTAGGAAGCATAGCAGAAATGAACAACATGAGGATGCAACCTGTGCATCAAATGGAAGAGAAGGAAAGAAGAAGAAGCATGACGGTAATTACTGTGTGAGTCATATAACTATAAGGGGAATAATTTAGGAACGGTCTACTCTACCAGACCAAGTGTCCTTGTGTGACGAATGTCCTGGACAAAGGGTGTGAATGCATAGGGGATTGGTCGCGTGATCTAGTCACGTGAGCATGGAAAGAAATGGGATGTCACGTGATCCGAGTCACGTGATTCCGATAAGATAAGATCAGAGATGTTACTTGTGTAAATCTGTTACGACCATAACACTACCCCCTCTCTATAAATCGACTTCCAGGCGATTAAAGGGAGTTTCTCTGTTAGATACTTGAGTGAAAGGATCTGGTCTCTTTCTGAATAGCAACAAAAAGTCGGAGGGTGGGATGTTCAGTGTTCTAGGCGCTGAAGGGTGGGTGTCGTGATATTTTCGAATTGCATCTGGTGCATTCGATAAATTCTTCTTTGGTTCCCACGTCCAATCTGTTCCGTTGTAGCCCTTCCAGTGGACTAGGTATTTGAGTGTTCTATTTTTTTGACGAGAGTCGACCAGATAGTCCACTTCCCATTTGTTATCTCTGTCCTCTGTAACGTTAACCAGTCCTGGCCGGTGTGACGCTTGACCGTCCAAGTGGTCCTTGTAAGGTTTGACTCGTGAGATATTGACGACTGGGTGGATCTGCATCGATCTCGGTAGTTTTAATCTTAGGGCATTGGGCATAATTTGGAGAATTTCAAATGGACCGAGCCATTTCTCCGATAACTTCTTTTTCAATGCGCGGGTCAACCACAGATTTTCCATAGAAAGCCAGACTTGCTGGCCAATAACATAAGAAGGTGATGCCGATCTCTTGGTATCGGCTTGTTTTTTCATTTTGTCTTGGCTTTTCTCTATATTTTTCTTTACATCATCTATGGTCTCCTGCATGTCCTTCGCGAATGCTTGTGCGGCTGGTGCACTATTCGAGGACAAGGGTTCTATTCCCATGTGAGGTTCATATGACCGAGTGACTTCGAATGGAGTTTTCTTAGTCGACGTGTGCTTTTTGTTATTAATAGAGAATTGGGCGATGGCTAGCCAATCAGCCCATGTGTTCTGCTTATCAAAGCAGAAGATGTGAAGGAATTTGCCAACTTCCTTGTTTACAATCTCCAATTGTCCATCCGTTTGGGGATGGAAGGAAGTGCTTAATTTAGTGGTAATTCCGAGTGCCGTGTTAAGTTCTTGCATAACCTTGGCAGCAAACTGGGGTCCGTGATCGGAGGTAATAGAACATGGAAGGCCGTGGTGCTTCCAAACGTTATTCATAAAGAGTTTGGCCGTATCTAGGGCTGAGCATGTGTCGGAGCATGGAATCAATTCCACCTCCTTAGATAGTCGATCAACAACTGTGAGAATTGCGTTATAATTGTGGGAATCGGGTAAACCCGTAATGAAGTCGGCTGAGATGTGTTCCCACGGGGTATTCGGAATTGGCAACGGGAGTAATAGGCCTGCTGGGGTTGTGTTTGTGCCTTTGTAACGTTGACAAGTCTCGCATCGCGAGACGTATTCTTTGCATAATGTGGCCATCCCGGGCCAATAATAGTTTCGTTGTAGAAGATCTAAAGTCTTCACATAACCTGGGTGTCCTGCCAGGGACGTGTCGTGATGCTTCTCCAATATCTCCATTCTGAGTATATTGGAGTCTGGGACGTAAATACGCCCGAGTGAATCATATAGGCATCCATCGTGCTCTTCGCTGATGAGATGCTTCTTCTGAAGCCGTTGCACATCCGCTTCTGTAAGCAGACATGTCTGATTGAAGATTTTCTGTTTTAAGAGTGCCCCATCATCTGCTATCAAGATCGTAGATCTGAT
>JBBPMQ010000643.1:0-12557 GCA_038090375.1 Boletus rubroflammeus | reverse complement strand
TTATACTACTACAGTTGTTTGTACATGTTTACCTACTGGTCCGTGCGTCCTGTAGATAAGGTATGACATCATAGATAAGAGATAGCAGATAAGGGTCTAGACGTTTCTAGACCTTCGGTAATTAAATAGGTGAGGTGAGTCACGTGATGAATCCGAAGAAAAGATAAGGTCATGTGATAAGAAAGGTGCATGTGTTGTCACGTGACCATGGAAAATATCACGTGACTAGAAAAAGACAGATTAGAAAATTAAAGTTCGTAACAATACCTTTGCATGAGAGGTGAACTGAGTAAACTGGCAGTGGTCCATTAGACAGGGTGTACAGCACACATTCTCATTGCTGAGTGTGCATCATACACATGCCCTTGAGTGTCCGTGGACAGGATGGCGCCGGGCAGTGTTGATTAGGTGGATAGAGTGTTTGTGCCACTGAAAATTTCACTCAGCAGTTAGCAGAAGAGTTGATGATCGAGAACTCACTAAAACCATGTGGTATACCATGGTTATGAAATATTGAGAGAGGGGGGTCCAGGAGAGAGGTGACTTCGGTGCCATGCCACACTAGATCCTTGAATGTCGACCAGCACTCAATGATCGTGCCAATAGAGAGGCCACATGCATGTGAAAGGAAAGATTGAACAGATTGTGGAAGGATGTCAGGAGTTGTAGTAATCAGATCATTGGAGGGCTGAATGAGGAGAATATCATTCTTGATCATGGCAGCGCTTGCAAGAAATAGTAGAAAGCAGTTCAAAGGGATGGAATGTAGAGACAAATTGTGCAGAAAGGGTTGCTAGGTCCATGATTGCAGGACCAGAATGAGTTGAATGAGTTGGTATGGTGGCACAGCAAAAGAGCGGCGGGAGGAGGCAGTGTGCCAGCAAGACAGCGGGGTGGCAGGACGGTGGGTTGTGACAATTTGTGACACGTGGCTTGATCAGCAGGGTTGGGGCAGAGCCCAAACTTTGTTTGAGTTGTGTTGGACATTTGGACTGTTCGGACAGGTCGAATGTTCGGAAAGTTCAATTCCGTGACTTTTTGGAACATGTGGACGCGGCACAGCCGCTTTCCGCGCATTGCATGCACAGCATGTTTGTTTTCCGACATACGTATATTATTTAATTTGAATGTGTGTGATGTTGGTCACGGCTCACTCACTGCCGAATCCTGCTGCCGAGGAGAGGACCCCAGCCGTCCAAATTTAGGACGGTTCGAAAAAAAGTGATCCTGAGCCTGCTGGACAACGGTAGAGACGAGAATAAGGAGAACGGAATGATGCGTTCTCATGACTACGACATATTCCAAATAAGGTGAGTTCAATGAATTTCCCATCACACAGGGTCGGCAGCCCGGTGGGTTGTGCCTGGAAGCGTCGGTGCGACCTCCGCGGTGAACAACGTCGCGAATATACAGTATCCTCATGCGAGAACGTTGGCATTTCGGCGCTGAGAAGGCCTACGACGTTGTCCGAGAGTTTCCAACACAAGTCGACAGTGGTCCGATCGAGGTCGACGAATTGATGCGCCACTACCCGAGGCCGAAGGCACCGATGTGACCGATCAGCGCGAAACTTGGAAAAATACGCTGCGATCAGGGGGAAGCTGTCTGTTCTGCATTAGCTTCCGCCTGTTTCGCCTCAATTCGGTACGCCAAATGACTGCCCGACTTGTCGCGAGCCGTGGGCCATTCTACGCTGTCGCCCTAGTCGGCTCCTGTGAGGACATGTGAACGTGCGAGTGCCGAGGAATGCCGAAGGACAGCGGAGGTGCGCCGACCGAATCCGCCTGCTAATTTCGAAAATTAAGTCTCAGAGTCGAACTATGCCGTGTACCCCCACCGGGAGATAAATTCAGATAATTTAGTTCCCAGCGCTATCCGATCAAGCTGGAAATACAGTAAATTGAAATCGGGTGTTTCAGCTTTCGAGGAGGATTGGCCTACATGTCTGTGCAACATTGCCGACGGCGAGGATGGACATGACAATCCAGTGTAGTACTAGTCCGTTGTGCGCTACCGGTGGCGGGATGGAGGGAACGACGTTGAGGACACGGACAAGTTGATCTGGTGGTCGTTACTGGTGACAATCTTGATCGAGTGACGGCAGCTGTCCTGGGTCAGAAATACTCTGCCCATTACGAGTTTCTCCCCCCCGCATTGAACCTATTCCGCTTTTTAACTCACCCAGGGCCTCCTCCCCCCCTCCCCCTTGCTTCGCGCTCCTCCACAGATGCGATGGTGGCTACATCCATAAAACCTCAGGTAAGTCGTCGCATTCGGCTTGCACCGTTATATCTGCTCACGATATCTTAGCCGCTTTCCGTATGTGTTTCCCAGATTATGAGGTGTTCTCAATCCATTAAGTTTGAATCATCTCCAGGCACGCGACGATGAGAGTGAACAGGGAAACTGGGGAACCCTTCAAATAGCTGCACCCGCTATTGTGGGCGCCGTCCTGCTCCTTATCTTTGCAGCCTATATCATCTGGCAACGAAACCCACTTCGCAAACCCTCCTACGACTACCACCGAGTACGATCCGACTGGGTCAACAGGATAGGGCGCATGTTCGTCCCTCGACGTACGCGACTGCGAGTCCTCCGTGCCAGTGCCCCCATGACGCTCGACGATTCCATGCACGAACCTTCGATTTCGCTCGATTTTCGCAGGGCACGACAATATCGCTCTGGCTCGTCCGATTCACAGACGCCGTTGACATCGACGAACGATACCTTTGATTATCACCCAAACAAGAGTACCTTTGATTATCCTCCAAATAAAAGACTCTCAGACTCGCCTCCACCAATTCCCAAGCGTCGCGCATTGCGCTGGTGGCGGCTTTTAGGGTCACGACCGCAGGAGATCAAGTCTGCGGAACCTGGCTCTCGGTGGCGCGTAGACGCTCCGGATGGAAGTAGCTCCGGACATGGTCACAGCAGCCACGGGCATGATGGATACAGTGCCCGATATGCGGCTTTGGAAGCCGTGCATGAAGATCGGGAGGAGAATGGAGATGACGTTATTCGGATAGGGGAAAGCTTTGGCAGTATTGCGTCGACCCCCATGACACAGCACTTTCCTGAGCAGGCACGCGCCGTTCAAGGAATGTCAACAGTACCAGAGCACCCCGGCTCCTCTGGTGCTCGCACACCTATACTGGCAGCGACTGCTATACAAAGCCTTCCAGGCACACCTGTGAGTCCCTTTCTCGGTTTTACGTGAATGCATGGAGTATCAGATGCCTGATGCTTGACCAGCAGGCCTCGGCTAACCGTGGCTTACCACCGAGTTACGACGTCTCGCAAAACCTGTCACGATACGCGTCCGCCGATGACATCGTCCGCCTAACACGCTCCGATCCGCCGTACATGATCATCCCACCCCCAGTACGCACGGCCTCGTCACCCCGCATGTTCCACGGGCGGGAGCTCTCGACTGATAGCTTCCTGGCCACCCAACCTCCGATGGTCACCCCATCCATATATTAACGTTAACGTACCACATGTTTCAAGAGCGCCCAAGCTCCAATTCGTTAGATTTTTCTTTGGCGGACGATATGACGCGTATCTATTTGTATGGACATATTACACGATAATTTACCCCCCCCTTCTCCTGCTGTTACTCTCACATCTTATCGTCTTGCGTTGTGTTACCTAGTGTATTTTTGTTCACACTCGTTCTTTCGCTTCTGTCGTTGTCGAGTGTAGTTATTACTTCAACGCGTTGTTGTGTCGCGGAATCGCTCGACTGGAGGTTGAAACGTCCATATATACCTTTGCGGGTGTCCGAAACCATGACATCACCTCAAAGAAAGGCTCATTGTATGACAAGAGTCAGCTGAGAGCCAATACCATAGCAACAAGAGCCATAGGCACCTAAATAGTAGCACTATACGCATGTACAGTCTACCATGGGGTTGATCCCTGACGGACTATAAACGAGGAATCAAAAAGAGTCAGCTGAAGAGTCGTGGAAAACGTCCCCATTTACGCCATCCGTATCATATAAAAATGGCAGACTGCCGTCGCCCCGCCATTTGTATAGATAACGGGATGACCAGATGACCAAGAGAACCATGCGTTTGGCGACCGAACGGCACGGTCGTTTGTAAGTATTAAAAGTCCCCCCACCCCACCCCTTGCATCCACGGAGAGCGCGGGCAGGTCCAGGGGAAGCCCGATATAATTTTTTTCTGTCGGAGTCTTTCTTGGGGTGGATAGATAGGACGGGGGCGATGGAGGTACTCCTAGGCACACGGAACCCCATCGAGGCCTGTCATCCTGATCGATCAGTTAGATCCACCCAACGTGCATGAGATCGGACGTCTCGCGCCAGGGCGATGCCTCCCGCCCCGAATCCAATCCCCACCATCAGATATACAAGCAACCGAAAGAAAATAGATAAGATAGGACGACTATAAAACTTAAGAGGTATGTTAGCTAGCAGCGTGGGTAAACCAAGCGAGTTCGAGTGTCCTGGATATCCGCAGCCCGAGTCTGTCGATTACGACAGCGATCCCTGGCACTGGGCAGGGCTTGTCTACGGGTCATATAAGGGCGCAGAGAGTCCTTATGACCCATCCTTTCCTATCGTATCCGTCCCGTAATCTCCCTAGTAACATAGTGCCAAATGTAGTGCGACCAGCCTTCCAGGACACCAGCGCCCGACATAATATGTAGGCAATCACCGGCGGCATGCTAAGATGGGAGTATGAGCGCGAGGAACGTGGGGATTACGAGGGGGAGGTGACGCACTGCATCGGGCCGGAGACGTCCCGGACGATCGATGGGCAGATAGAAAATATCGGGGAACTCAGGCGTCACGAGAAGTTCCTATTTCCATGTACAAAAAGACTGTCAGTATGTCGCCCACATCAACATTGCAAAGTATAAAAAAAAGTGTGTGTGCATTGCTGAAGATGTTAATACCCACCTGAAAGATCGCGTTGAAATCCTGGATCCATGGCCAGTTGTACCACCGCCATCGGTATGGAAAAATCTCCGTCGATGGTTCACGATGATCATGGCAGTCTTCGTGGCCGGGTAGATAAGCCCTGACGACGACTTGTTTCGGTCGTGTGCCGCCGTTGCGCCGGTATTCGTCAATCGCGTCTTGGACCTGCCCCGCCCACATCCGCATCGCAACCTTGAAGAATGACTTGACGCCCTCGATGCCGTACCCCGCTGCATCTCCGGCCTCTTCGTCACGGAACGCACTCATCAGCGTGGTCGTCCAGTGCCCAGCGGTGCTCACGATTAGGGTCCCGAAATTCCCCTCTGGTGGCGAAGCCAAGAAGATGGGCATGTATTCCGAAGGTGACAACGACCACGTCGCTTCCTCGCTGAAAAGGGATTTTGTGGTGCCATTGGTGGCAGTGGGATCTTCATCCTCTGCTTCCGTCTTAAAGGTATCTTGGTATAGTGTCTCGAGATCGTTCTTGTTGAGTAGGAGGTCGACGCGATGGAAGGTGACGAGAGGCGTGCTCTCGATGGAGAAGTCGGGTGGAAAGTCGAGTTCGGGTAATAGAGGGGATATGGGCGAGAGGTATAGTTTCTGCGGCCATGCTCTATCGAAATATGGGTTTTCAGTGTAATTTGGGGTCGCACGGACGTGCGGGTAGAGAAGACACGATAGCGAAAAGAAATGGTTCTCCGTTATAGAGTCTAGCCATGCCCCAAGGACTCGTGTCAAGACAACTCTGGTGACACTAAAAACAAAAACTCACCACCCAACAACAACCATCCACCCTGTTCGACCATGTCTTTGACCATGGCAGCGCCATTGAGTGGCCGGACGTTGCATTGAGACGACGATTGCCATTTATACGAAGAGACGTTCGGGAATCTGTCCCATTGTTCTGGATGGTCTGCTCCCAAATGCCAATAGTATTCCCGATCTGCTGCACATCCCTCTAACCCAGCGAAAGCGAGTGCCTGATCTGCACTCGTGAGCGCAGGCAAGTCGACGTTCGGGCTGAACGTCCAATACCCCGAGGACCACGTTTCAGGCGAGCATGTACCCCGTTGACGCGCCGCAAAAACCGAGGACCAGTCCGACAACCGGAACGAAAACTCGGGCGACGAAAACGTATAGAGGGTGATCGCAAAGGTGACGAGAGCACCGAATGCAATCACTTTTGCAGATAGATAGCGGGGTCTTAGAGTACAGAGCGGACTCGCGTTCAAGGTGGGCGCCATACGAGCACTGAGAAAGGGTATGCCAACCTGGGAGCGGCTATGATGCGCTCGAGTAGGCCAGTGTGATGCGGGAGAAATGGACGTTTTTGCTCGACTTTGTCGAATGGGAATAATTAGCCGGGCTTGGCATGTTTGAAAAACACGGTCCTGGCAGGTGGCACCCACGGCTTCCATGCCTGCCCCTGCAAGAACAACTTAGGAACCGTTGTAGAGTTTCGACAACCCATGGGCAAGAGCTCAAAGTATGACTACGGGAGGATCAACAGATAAGACTTTTTTATCTGGTTGGGAAGGATCTACTTTGCGGCCTGTTTCCGAAGTTCCAGAGTGGGCCAGAACTCCACTGGGGGTTCAATCACCGCGTACTCCCACACGACACAGATTCTGATGCGGCGGACTCTGTCGGCCCCTGACATTGTACGCCCACTCAGACTTGTATACGTAGACACTCGAGTTAACTGTGAACCCTTGACGGCTGGGTTGACCATGAGGGTGTGCACCAAAAAACTGAAGAGGACCAGTCACTCGCGTTCTCGGAACTCTCTTCTCACAACCCTTGATCTGCTAACTGATCATCAAGCGTGTCATCGGAACTAAACACACACGGCGTGTACCTGAAATTGAGATGAGGAGCAGATACTCTACCAAGGGCCTCGCCGTGAACGTTGCATTTTCGAGCAAGACAACTTGCGCACAGAGAAGAGTCCGTGGATTGGGGTAACATCGCTTGGAGTAGCGTTGACATAGTAACCTGACAGTCCGTTCCAAGAAAACTTGGCTGATCGAACCGCCTAGGATTCCACATGCCAGGTTTTTCGACGTTGCTACACAGAAAGTTCCTGGAATTTACAAGGGGATCGAGGCGTATTGTCGCGTTCTGATTGGGGTGAAAAAGCACGAGAAGATTGTAATGAGAAAAAAATATGATCTGATCCTGGCTCGAACAGGAGACCTTCTGTGTGTTAGACAGATGCGATAACCAACTACGCCATCAGACCGCTTATGGCAAATAACCTCAAAAGCTTTTTATACCAGCCCCTGTCGTCACACGGCTTTGGGTTGCGGCCATGAGGCATCTCACCTTCGACCGTGCTTCGGTCTCGCCTCAGCCTCGTCATGAGTCGAATGACCTCGACTCCGAGACCTTCCGAGTCGCAGGCTCCGACGTTGCCAGCAGATGTTGTCTCAGCAATCACTATCCTTCACCAGTTTGTCACCTCAGCGCAACAGCTCCCGCCACAGGTCATAGTGACCTGCAGAAATGAGAGACGTGCGTTTGGTAGGGCCACACTTCAGGCTATGAGTTATCGTGTGTGTATTTCAACTTGAATATTCTAGGTACATTATACTGATATATATAAGGTAGAAAGCAGTAGATGTATTCATTCATCGTTTCGCCACCAAGGACGATTGGTGGATATCCGAGTTCAGGTATAAACCTGAAGTCTCCATTTACGCTCGTTTTTACCGGTTACACGGGGAGGAGGACGATGGGATGATCCTGCTTGATGAAAAAGGGTGGTCGGAATTAGTATCAAACGCAGTCAAGCTGACGATAGTGTTTACGTCGCTCAAGTTCAGCGTCACTGCGTGAGTACAAATCAAATGGGGTGACAGGCCTGTGCCGACTGCGGACGCTGACGCTTATTGTGTCGTAGGCAATCATCCGCAGTATGACTTCATCTCGCCTGTGTACAGTAGGCTTTGCCCTGTAAAGGAAGGGGTGAGTGTAATGCTGATATCAGTTATGTGGGTGCCCACTGTCCACTGGTGTATTCCAGTGATCGGGATCATTCCAGAGGAGCAAGCTCGAGATCCTCGGGTCCGAGACCAGATATATCGTTGGTGGAGGGATTCCTGAAATATATATAGCATTTTTCCAGTCATTTTGCTGGAGAGAGTACGCTGGCGAGACATACTTGTGTCGTAGTCATGGAAAAACATGTAATTGTTTAAATCCGGCGAGCACAGGAAATGGGACTGCGGAGTGCAAGAAACCGGTGTTCGTCGGAGTCTGAACCTCGTCCTAGTCATCCCTTTCGCTCCACTCGTCTCTCTTCGTCCGATTCTCGATTTCTGACCTTCAAGTTGTACCCAAACCCATCCATCTACACGACTGGTTTCTCCGGCATCTGAGAAAGCTAAAGCAGTAATTTAGCAAGGCTACTAAATAACATGCGTCTTTCTATCTTACCCATATTCCTAGTGGGGGTCAGTGTCGGTGAGACATTATTCGGCTGCATCAATCTTACGGTATCGACTCAACTATTCTTTGCATCCACAGTCGGCCTCGTTGCAGCTGAGCCGATCCGCGTCGTCGACACTCCATCCAATGCCAATGCCAACATTCGCTTTGGCCATGCGCTGGCAAACGCCAACGTAAACGGCAATGATGACAACGTCGCCCGCATCGTCCGTCCCGCAGTCCCCATACACCCCTCTATCCAAGGCAAGAACAAAGGCGTCGGCCGCCACTTCTGCGGAGCCTCGCTGCGCGAGAAAGCTATCCGCTTGTCCAACGCTTTCCGCCACGCACTTGGCATGCCACTCATCGAGGCAAATATTGAATTGCCTAGGCCTGGTCAAGCTCACATCCTCCCCGTGGGTTATCCCTCTCACAACGTCATCCTTCACCCCCAGGAAATGGACGAGGAAGGAAAACCCAGAAAGCATCATGGCCATGAACGCCCCGATCACCCTGGTGGAGGTGAGGGCCATGAACGTCACCCCCACCGTGGACACCATAGTCACCACCGCAAGCACCACAAGAGTTCCTTCAGGCGTATCCATCGGGCCATCAAGGCACTTGGTCCCTGGGAAGGTCGCTCAGTGGCCTTCGTTCTCGGTAAGGAATCGCAGATCCCCCCCTTTTTCCCGGGTTGATTTATTGATTAGGCTGTGGCATCGGCGTCCTTTTGAGGATGTTCTGGGTTATGTCTGTTCTTGCTTATCGCACCGTGCGCGGTGAGCGTGGTGAAGAGACCCTTGATCGCGAATACATCGTGTACGAGCAAGTTCCCGAGACCCTATTTGTTGCTTCTCCCCAATACGTTGACGAGAAGGTTGACGAGGAGGCACATGAGGAGATCGAGGAACACAAGTAGGTATCTTAGAATGTTTTTTGGCGCATCGTGATTTGCCCTACATTGTGCGGCAACGAAAAGATGCGTTTTGTCTCAAGCTTCTTATCTCTCCCTTTAGTTACAAGTCTCTCATACAAGTCTTCGTTTCTGATTGATGTTTCCTTCCTTGTTTCGCTGTGGCTTGGTATTCTTTGATCCGATCTTTCTCGAATGGACTCCCACGCTCGTTTGAACACCTTGTGTTGTATTTTGCCTCCCGTATCTATGTGACGGAGGAAGATGCTCCGATTTGCCGTATTCTATTCGTTGATGTGAATTTGCTCAGTGGACAAGGGCAAATCTTTGATTGCGGATAAGGAAAAGACAACTTGAATGCATCAGTAATATATCTCACTCTCAACAGCATGGTGCGCTTAGTATTGTTAGACGTCGACGTCGAACACACTTTCCGTGCGATCACGAAGATGGGAGGTGGCATGGAAGTGAACTCCTAACGAAGTACAATGAGCGAAAGATACGAAACACAAAGATCTGTGCAAGAGAAGCATATATTATTCACAAACCACTGCAACCGCTCATCGGAAACCTGCTCGACATTAAAATACATGCTCCCTATAAAGTGATGGGGGCTATGGGCAAGTGCATATATGCTTCACACAAAATACATACGTCGCTCATTCTACGCCAGGCCCTATCATATCCTTGATGGGCACGTGAATACGGTGAGTTTATTAAGTTGCTCTGGTGTGGATTTGTGAGTACTATGATGACTAAATAGAACTAATGGCAATAATCAAATGATTGACAAGTGAGACAAGGCGAGGGCTGGACTATGGGCCGGGGCCACCCAGTGGCGAAAACGGGGGTGGTGTATTAGTACAGTCAACTCCTTCATAACCAATAGCCCTTGGTTTGACCTGTAAACTATCGGTTATCAGGAGTATCGGGTTTGCGAGAGATCAGGTACACAGGGGCAAAAAATATTACAGCTGTTTTCATTTCTCCGTGGAAAGCAAAATTCGAAAAGTCACGCCTCGGAGACAGCCGGGCAAGGACCCCGGGTGCAGTTGAGTGGGCTGCACCTGAGTAAGCGTAGTTCATTTTCCACCACGTCGCCACTTGCGGTCACCACCATTGATGCCCTGCTCTGTACCTCTCAGTGTCAAGGCTCAAGTACCACTTTTATACCAAGATGACTACAGTGTCAATGATATCTGTTGCACATTAGGCATCAAGAAGTCGCTTGCGTACAAAATACTCTCTTTCCATACAAAATATGGCACTGTCACTGACCCATGCAAATACTCTCGCTTGCTTGGGTGCCGTCAAGTTCTCAGCTCAGCAGACATTAGTTTTATTTCTACCATTGTTCAACATCACAGTACCATCTACCTTGACAAGATCCAGCATGAAATTTGGGTGAAGCGCCAAAAGTTTGTTACACTTCCAACCCTTCTATGGACTCTCCAACATCTTTATATCACCCAGAAGGTCATCTCTGCCCCAGCTGCAGAGCAAAATGAAGAGATACGGGCAATCTACATGAATAGCATCGCGGCAGACGTACCAGACCCAAATATGCTCATTTTCATCGATGAGGCTGCCAAAGATAAATGGACATCTGCCCATCTACATGGGCGATCAATGAGAGGTGTTCGCTGTCTTGTCCAGAGGTACTTCGTTTGCGGAACAAGGTATTCTATCGTTCCCGCCATCACCCTGGATGGTATCATTGCATACGACATCATCGAGGGACCAGTTGATGGTCAACGTTTCTTGAAATTTCTGGAGGAACATGTGGTAAGTTTCAATCATTTTCCATGTGTTATATTGACCTTTCTTTGATACAGATGCCCCTCACAAACCCATATCCTGGTCCCCACAGTGTCATCGTCATGGACAACTGCTGCATTCACAAGAGTGAGGCAGTCCGTGCACTTATCGAAGACATGCACTGTACGTCATCGAAAGCATTGTTTTTCATATACTAACTGTTTCTAGTTTGCAAACTCATCTTCCTCCCTCCCTACTCTCCCGATTACAACCCGATCGAGCAAGCTTTTTCATCGACCAAGGCATTTTTTCGGCGCCATCCAAATGATTTCTTGATGACTATGATCGTGCACGCTTGTCAGAATATTACCCTTGACAAAGCAGAGGGGTATTTTTGTGCATCGGGTTATATCGTGTAGTAGAATTAGTGTTGTATTTCTCCGGCAATGAATACTTTGTAACTGTTCGCAACACCACTGTTATGAAAGCACAATTGAATAAAACGACAGCAATGCATTATGACTAGGAAAATGACATGAGAATCATCCATCAAATGAACAAGCTATCCTCGTCCTCGTCCTTGCAAACGATAAACCCTCTCGGAACCGGAAGCCAGGCGCCATGATCCATTGATTGATATCAAAGATCATAATCTTTAGGTGCATCATCATCACCATCTCCAGCGATCATTGGAGGTCCAGTGAAACGGCAACCACCGCCATCATGGTATTTCTTCTCGTAGGCAACCTTCTTCTGTGGTGGTTGATGAGTAGGTGACGATGGGCCCATCAAGCTCTGACCTGTGTCATGGCGCTTTCGTTTTGCATCAGGTCCATTTCACCAGATAGTAGATCCCCTTTTCAGATGGACTATATCTCCAGTCGGGATTCCTATTTCAGCAGTAAGCATCTTGTCATCAATGTCTGAGAGGATGTCTGGGCTGATATGCTGCGCTGCAAGTCTTCGCTCATATATAGTGGCATTCACAACATGAAGCTCCGTCTCTGCAAATTTGAGAAACCGGAGGAGCTGGGAAGGCAATGGGACTGGAGGTGAGGTGGATCTCTCCGAAGTATGACGAACAGGTGTCTTCGGAGGGCTGGTGTTGACGACCTCAAATCTAATAAAGACTTGGGACACTTCACACCAGACTTGCTTTAGAGCTAAGAGAAAGTTGAGAGGGAATCCCAATAAGAACTTGACTAGAGTTCTTGTGGCGTTGTATTCAGGCTACTTATACTACTCTAGTGTGTGTACATGTTTGGCTACTGGTCCGTGCGTCTAGTAGATAAGACATGACATCATAGATAAGAGATACGTGATAAGAGTCTAGACGTTTCTAGACCTTCGGTAATTAAATAGGTGAGGCAAGTCACGTGACTGGTCTAGACCGTGGATCACATGATGAGTCCGAACAAAAGATAAGGTCATGTGATTAGAAAGGTGCACGTGTTGTCACGTGACCGTGGAAAATATCACGTGACTAGAAAAAGAAAGATTAGAAAATTA
>JBBPMQ010000642.1:0-12583 GCA_038090375.1 Boletus rubroflammeus | reverse complement strand
ACTACTTTGTTTGTACGTGTTTGTCTACTGGTCCGTGCATCCTGTAGATAAGGTATGACATCATAGATAAGAGATAGCAGATAAGGGTCTAGACGTTTCTAGACCTTCGGTAATTAAATACATGAGGCAAGTCACGTGACTGGTCTAGGCCCTAGGTCACGTGATGAGTCCGAACAAAAGATAAGATCATGTGATGTGAAAGGTGCACGTGTTATCACGTGACCGTGGAAAATATCACGTGATTAGAAAAAGAAAGATTAGAAAATTAGAGTTCGTAACACATACATAATGTATGACATATACTACTTCATGTATCTACATACAGATGATGTTTTATCTAGGGAGGAAAAGCAGAATGCATGATATTGGAGTGATTTCCATTTCCAGAATGAAACATACCGAGGTGCAATTATTTCCTAATATGGAGTGGAGATGGGTGTTGCAGGCAGGCGTGGGTGGGTGTGTTGAATGGGCACGTTGGGTGGGCATGCAGGTGTGTGGGATCATGAGCAGGCAGGCGCGTAGGCAGGCAGGTGTGTGGAATCATGAGCAGGCAGGCGCGTAGGCAGGCAGGTGCATGGACATGCAGGCACACCAGATGGTGGGTGTGTGCACATAGGCAGGGGGGCAGGCAAGGCGGGCGTGGACAGGCAAGTGTGCTGAGTGCATGTGTGCATGCAGGTGGGTGTGCAGGCTGGTTGGCTGGCACAGGTAGTGGGCGCGCATTGAGGCAGGTGCATGGGATGGTGCATGGTGCATGGCCAGGTGGGTTTGCGGACGTGCAAGCATGCTGAGTGATGGGTGTGCATGTGTGGGTGGGTGAATTGGCTGGCTCATCAGGTGGTGGGCATGTGAGCATGCGGCAGTCAAGTAGGTGCACAGGATGGCATGTGGCACGTGGTCAGGCAGATATGGGGATAGACGAGCATGTTGTATGGTGGTATGTGGCTAGGGAGGCACACAGGTGGGTGCACCAGATGGTGTGTGCATGGGACGGTGGGCATGCAAACGACATATGGCAGTTGCCAAGCGCTCTCGATGCAACGAGGGCACATGGTGTTACGAAATAGACCTACTTTACCATTTCTTCACTTTAAACTTTTACTTTACAGTAATTTTTTCGGCACCATGTGATCGTGGGAAAGTCACATGACCAGTCACGTGACCGGACCGTACACCAATCACGTGCTATTAGTCAGCCTTACTTTTTCTCATCATCAAGGAACCTGAAATGGCCTGAGCTGGGGGCGATGTCTAGGCAGTACAAAACACAACAAAAGGATAAAGATCAACTAGCTCTGCTAGAGATCAAGGGAAAGGGATACTAAGCACTTTGCTTAGGAGGTTCTCAGGTCTTTGAATGGGAAAGTATCAAGAGAATAGATGGGGTTACCAGGCTACTCCTTGGGGTTTATATACTATAGTGAGGTTTGTACATGTTGTAACTAGATCTACTAGATACTATTAAATACATGAGTAGGAGGCATGGGAGGGCTATGCAATTCTGTGCATCAAAATGGAAGAGAAGCATAACATGTGGATCAAGTGATAAAGAAGCATGGTAATGTGAAAGAGAAGGAGGGGACATAGCTTCTGTGATATTAAATACATGCACATCAGATGAGGATGTGGCAGGATATGAGTAGATAAAGGTGAAAGTACCATCAAAATATAGATAAAAGTGTTCTGTACTTGCTGGGACTTACAGAGTTAATTGCCCTTTTCTTAGAAGATAAGATAAAAGAAAAAAATGAAAGATCAAAGCATTGAAAAATGAAAGAAAGGTGAAAATTGAAAATTGACCATGGATTAACCTGTAATCCTTGTGCTAGGAACGTCCTTGAGTTCCCCTGTAACATATCCCAGGTTGCCTACCAACTATTTCAGGACCCATCTGCAATGAACCTGCTTATATTCCTGGTGGTAACCTTGCCAAGGTGCCATGTAATATGTTGTTAAACACAACGAGCAGCTATTTTATCTACCTAGAGCTGCCTCAGAGTCGACCACAATATGAAAAGGTTAAAGTACCAAATTTATAAGCATAATAAGTTTTATCAGGATATTTTTAAAAAATAGTACCAAGAAAAACAGTAAAAACTGAAAAAATAGGAAGTTTAGCTAGAAAAAAAGTAAATTTTGAAAGTGAGTTTGTTGATCCTTTAAAATTAGAATATTTAAAAATTGAAAATCTTAAAATCAGGACATTTAATAAATCTAATTATTTTGTTAAACAATTGAAAAAGTAATTTTTTCTCATAATATATTCTACACTATTAAAAGTAAAATCTACTTTATAATACAACAATTAAATTTTAATTGTTCAATTTAAAGTTACAATATAAATATAATTTGCATACTAATTTAACATCTTTAGCTTAATGGTAAATTATCTTCGAAATAAAAGAACTCTTCAATTATTAATATTTAAATAAGAATTTTATAATTTATTACAAATTTCAACTTTAAAAAGGATTTTTTAAATTAAAATATTTAAAAAGAAAATCTTTTATTTATATTGTATTAATATGCCTAAAGGTGAACTTGAACTGCCAAAAATTTAATAAAGCAAAACTTAATACTGTAATTATTATATACTTTTCTTTTAAGTTATGTTTAGAATTTTAGAATAATAATTTTAATAATTAGGATACTTATTAATTAAATTAAAGTTACTTTCCATTTAAATAGAAAATATTATCTAAATTTTTAATCTATTTGGATGTACTTTGCTACTCTATTAAAGACTAGCACATTTCACCTGGTGTTGTGCCTTCGGCACAATCATGCGAGTTTTTATGGGACAGTGCTAATCCTAGTGTTTATAAGAAGATATTTATTCATGTTAGCAAATGCTCAAAACATGGCAATCATAGCTTCAAAACTATTATACATATGTAGTATACAATTCAAAGTTCTAAGTTTCTAAATACTTCAGTCCAAACTATATTCATAGCTTTGGTATCTCTTTGATTGGAAAACAAAATCTTGATGTTTCTGGGATGTGTACATCTTGAAAGTGCCACATATAACTGTCCATGAGAGAACACAGGTGTGCTCAAGTTCAGCCCCACATGTTGTACTGTCTGTCCTTGTGCCTTGTTGATGGTCATAGCATACGCCAGCCACACTGGAAACTGTAATCGCTTGAAAGGAACAGGGGAGTCTTCCAAACCAGAATCAAGGGTCATTCTAAGAATAAACACCACATCTCCATCTCCATTCTCATTCAACACACGACACTCCAGAATGCGTCTTGTGGATCTGAGCAGCCTTAACCAAGTTCCATTATACAGTCCATGTAGGGGATTCAGATTTCTCAACAACATCAGTGGTGCTCTATTTTTTAGCTCAAGTTTGTGCAGAGGAAATCCAGATGGGCTGAATATATGTAGGACCTCCAGTGGAATGTAGTCATATTCTGGATCTGTGACAGAGTCTGCACTGAGGTAGGTGTCTGTCTGTTGAGGTGCAACAGAGCTCAAAATGGAGGTTTCATCCACCTCAACATTCCTGGCACTGAGAATAGTTCGATCCAAAAAATATCTATCAGATAGCTGCTGGTCCTGAGCAAGAAGTTGAGAGTAGAGAGCATTGATCTGAGAAGCCATGGTGTCACCACAGCGCATGTGTTCAGGAAGGACTATCTCCCCATCAGTTACTCCAATATGAAGAAGCTGTTGAGCCCAAGCATTAGACTCTGGATCCTGGCCAAAATGCATGTTTTGATGACGATAGTGGACATGTATGGTTTGCCAGAGATATGAGTGAGTGAGAGTCACAGGGACAATCTGTTCTCTTGAGCCATGAAGGATTACAGAAAGGGTCTGTCTAAAGTCTTCACTGAACAAAACTGTGAGGCCACTGAATGAACAATCAGGTTGGTTCAGCAGGTCACACAAAGTATGATCCATAGTCTCCACCACATGATGATGCTGAGATGCTGCTTCATCCCAAATGACCAGAGAGGTTTGCTGAAGCAACTGATGTATCATATCATCCTTTTTAATATTGCAGGTGCTTTGCTCATGACATGGAATGGGAATTTTGAAGCATGAATGAGCTGTGTGACCGCCTGGCAAGAGCAGAGAGGCAAGACCAGTAGAAGCAACACAGAGAGCAATCCTTCCTGTTATACAAACACCAGCAGCAATGAGTTTGGCCAGATAGGTTTGGCCACAACCTCCACCACTATGCAAAAAGAAAGCAGATCCATGGGAGTTGAGAACACTGTCCATTACAGCATGATAGAGAGTATTCTGATCAGGGTTTAAAGTGGGCAATCTCCTGTCAACATAGACCTGTTGTTCTTGCATATCATATGCCAGCTGTTCATTGATCAACCTGTTTCCTTCCTGATGACCCCAGTTTCTTTGTGGTCTAGGCATGGATGGAAAATTTGCCAGATGTTTACCATGTTTCCTAAGCTCTTGGTCTATGAGATGTAAACCATAGTCATGGATTTGATCCTGTGTAGGCTCTAGAATATGATGGTCACAAATAAACTGGCGACACAAATCATTACAGAGATGTTCCTTTGAAGCTTCCCATAACTGGTGGAAATCTACAGGAGCACAGTGGATGAGAATAATTATGAACAGGCATTGCAGTTGGTAGCCCGTGGCAAAGTGAGCGGCCTCCTCAAGACACAGCAGCCATTTTCTATCATCTGCAAAAGAGCGTGAGCATGATAGGCCTCCTTGAAAAAGTCATGAAGGACACCATTGACAGTGCAGAGATTTTCATAAGATGTAGCACCTGTTAAGAACCAAACATGAGTTTCTGATTGTGATTGTATAGTGAGAAAGATCAATACCTTTGACCACAGTGAGCAAAAGACACATATAAAAGGCTTCGCCAGCATAGACAGGAATAGTGTACATGCATCCAATGGCCTTGTATCATTGATGAACCTTCCAGACTGCTTGGCCTTTTTGCCAGACGAACTTCTTGGGGAATTCCTGATAAAGATAGTCATGTGCTCCAGCAGTGATGAGGTCAGGATCTTGATTGGCCTTGAACAATCCAAGTAGTGCAGTGTCCTTGACATTCTCAACCACATTGTTGAGTTGGGCATTGGGCCGAAATGCCACCATATGTTGGCCAGGAAGTTGGACAGGCAGGCGATAGACAGCAGGCCATTCCATGTGCATGGAAAACTCAAAGATATTGTGGCAAGCCTAGGGAGAGGAGATATATCTTGCATCTAAATAGTTTGAAATCTCATTGTCATTGCCAGCCTGGATTGTGGCACGGTCTGGGCTCTTGTAGATGTACTTGTGGATATACTTGACAGCCTTAATGGAACCACAGACTTCTAGATTGATATGACAGTCGAACTCCACCAAAAACCCCCTGGAATAAGGAACCACATGCTGATTGTCAAAAATGTTCCATTGTTTCTGGACAGTTCTTCCATTGCCATTGTCAGGGCAGGCGTAGTCAGGATATCTATCTTCCTTGATAATGGTCTGGGCAGCAAAGGCCTTTGGAAAGTGTTTTTTCCACACATTGTTTTCAATGCACCTTTGTGGAGAGCAAGGGCCATGGAGCATGTACTTTGAAATAGCAGAGTGAAGTTGGAGGTGGACATTGGGATCAGGGAGCTGAGCAGAAATGATGGCATCTACCTGCTCCATAGTCCTAATCTTGTCTTGCTCCTTTAAGAAGATGAGCAGATGCATGTGAGGAAGTCTGTGCTTCTGATATTCAATAGTGTACACGAAACCGGCCACCTTCCCATAGTAGCCATCACAAATCTTCTTGAGCAATGCTTGCTGTTTGGCATAGAAGACACATGTGACTATATCAGGCCTGTCCATGGCTGTGATGAGAATTGATTAGTATCATCAATGGAAATGAAGACTTTCAAAGATACAGTACATACCAGGAAAGAGATTCTGAGTGATTTCTGGCCAGCTGGCATTGGCGGTCATGGTGAGAAAGAAATTGGGCTTTCTGTATTCACAACAAATAGCCAAGGAGTCTTGAAGTAGCTGTTGCATGTGGCGAGTTCCTCCCTTATGGGTGGATGGCAGAATGACATGACCAACTTGACCCATATCCTGCACACCATCCTGGCCCAAATGATCATGCAGCCCTTGATAGAGATCTGCTCTAAGTCTTGTTTGGTTGTTGGCAACCCAGGTGAGATTGCACTGATCAATGGAAGCCCAAGCATCACAGACCAACTGTTGGAACAACCTTCCTCCCTTGAACAGATTGGACAGTTCCACGTTTTCAGGGCGTATATGAAGTCTATAGACATGCCAGAGGATTTTGGGAGTGATGCTGACGATCATTCTGCTGCTGCAAGGGAATATCCAGATGTCAGCCTGCTTTGCCTTTCGGAAAGAGGAGAACATAATGGAGTGGCAGATAGGATGAATGAAGATTGCTAATACGACGTAGGCCACCACCTTGAAGGTGTACAATAATGTCACAATTAACTCCAACATTGGGATCGGCCTCTCCTGGAACAATGGCAGCGATCTCCTTCACAGTAGGCAGATTATATCTTCTGGCATCAGTGCCCTGTTGTAGGTGGATTCACATATGAACATCAGTATGTTCCTCCGGAGGCTTAGCCTATACAGTTACATTAGCACATGTAGTTGATATCAAATGAAAACAAAAATACTCACCCTCATGATCTCATAGGCCTGTTGATAGATTGGAGCATGAGGATGGTGTTCTCTCAATATCTCATGCAAATCCAAAAGTATGGCCCCATCCAGTTGATGGTTACGTTGGACCTGTCTATCAGTTGCCTCCACAGGACCATAAATGTACAGCTGAGCAAATGAAGGCTGATGCTCATTAGGTGAAATGAGTGCTCCCATAAGATGATGGAGTGCACCATGGATATGAAATGAGGCAGGTCCAGCTCCTTGAATTCCCTCATTTCCCATCTCAACATCCACAGAGGTAAATGCCATTGCATTGTTGTATTGGCAAATTCTCTTTTTGAATTCCCTATGATCTTGAGGATCATCAAACAGGTCTTGCAATACATGTGGCCAAGATTGGATCTCAGGAAGCTTGACTTGCCCTTGGAAACAACACATTCCAAATACGAACACTGGAGTTGGATAGCTTTTCTGATATAAAATATAAAGCATGACAGTGGGAACACCAAATATTCATGGGACCAAGAGAACAGAGCTGGATAGGCTCAGCATATGGTCTTCCACCAGGTGGAACATGCAATGGAGGATGTGGATTATTACCGTCTTGAGGATCATCAGAATCGCTGGAGCTGGAATCAGATGGATCAGGATCAGGATTTGGAGGAGGTCTTGGAGGTCTTGGAGATGGGGTTCTAACAGATGGGGTAGGAGCAGGAGTAGGAGCAGGAACCACAGGTGGAGATTGTGATCTTTGAGAAGATACGGGTGATGGAGGACCAGGAGAAGGTGGTGGCAATGGCAATGACAATGGCAATGGTGGAGATGAGCAATGGTGGAGGAGAATCAGGATGAGCATTGTTTGGATGTTGTCTTTGTTGATCTTGGTCATAGTGTTCAGCCGAACATTGACTGTGTTCACCAAGGGCCTGAGAAAGAAGCGTCTGAGAGAGCTGTTGTACTTGTTGAATTTCATTTTGCTCCTAATTCTGATGCTCCTCTAATGCTTGTTGATGCTCCTGTAATTGTCTTTGGTGTTCCATCTATTGTTGTAGTAACATAGCCAGCCGCTGTTGCTCCTGTTGGGCCTGCATTTCTATTTGCCTTTGAAGCTGAGCTTGTCTCTGATGCTCCAAATATCTTTGATACTCCAAATATCTCTGATGCTCCTACTGTCGCTGAAGCAAAGCCTGTTGATGCTGTTGCTCCATTTGTCTCTGATGCATCTCCTGAATCTCTTGTTGCTGTTGAACTGCTTCAGCTTGAGCTTGCTGATCTGCTTCATACTGGAAATGTTACGGACACTCATTTTCTAATTCTCCTTTTTCTAAATCACGTGATATTTTCCACAGTCATGTGACATCACGTGCACCCTTCACATCACATGATCTTATCATCGGACTCATCACATGATCCCAACTGCAGTCTAGACCCATCATGTGATTCGCCTCATGTATTTAATCTCCGAAGGTCTAGAAACGTCTAGACTCTTATCTTGTATCTCTTATCTATAATATCATACCCTTAACCCTTATCTACAGGACGCACGGACCAGTAGATAAACATGTACAAACACAGTAGACAGTATATATAGTATGAATCTATCGCCCCAAGAACTCTAGTCAAGTTCTTGTTGGGATTCCCTCTCAATAAGTTCCCTTTACTCTAAGCATTTTCTGGTGTGAAGCAGCCCAAGTCTTTCTTAGATTTGAGATTGTCAACATTAGAACTTGACTGTTATCACTTCCGTTGCTTCACTCTAAACCGCTTTATAGGCTATGCCCAGTCTTAAGGGTATATAGGCGAACCCTAGCCTTTTGGGGGACTTTGATGAAACTTTACCTTCACTTGGCACTTGGCACTTTTGTTTTACGTATACCCTGGTAATAAACCAGTGAAGGTGCTCAGCTATCTAGGGCGGCACAGCAGTGAGCTCGCACACTCTTAATTGGTTTAAAAACCGCTGCAAAAAAAACCCTTTTATTTCTTTTGTGATTCGTCGCGAGTCCTCGTGTGGCTCCTTTGTTTACATTTAGTTACCTTAAACTGAAAGTTGTGCGCAAGAGCGTTCTGTGCCTGCACAACCAAGGTTACTTTTATTTTCCTTATGAAGTCGAGAGGCTATTGTCTTGATTCGTGTTGCTGGAGTGATCTAGATCCTCGCAACATCTTTTCTTTTACAAAGGATGATCCCTTTCTTCCCTAAAAAGGAAGAAGAGATTGAAGTAGATCTTCAGGCACTCACACCCGAGATCGACCCCAACAACGCCTACAAAGGGCCCCAAGAAGCAGAAGTCTTGCGACTAGCCATCCTCAACTACATACAATCCGAGATCCGGTTTGACACACTGTTTCTCACACTATACAACATCTCCCGCAACGACACGGAACGCACAAGAGAGCAAGTTTTAGCTCTACAACTCTATCCAATCAGACAAGCTGTGGTCCTCCCACCAGTTGCACAGCCCTGACAACTCCGAGTACGAGCAGGAATACGATGCCCTGCTCAACTCCCCACCATCCTCACCCATGGCAATGCAGGCAGAGCAAATCTCTGTCCTGCAAGATGCGCTGTTCACAATGCAGCGAACATTAGACGCTTTGACTGCCACACAAGGAGTAGGCGGGTCTACCACAAAGGAGGTTAAAATCTCCAAGAAAGTTGAAGTTATCCCGGATCCAAGTATATACAACGGATCCTATGATAGATATGACAGTTGGAAGATTCGTCTCCAACTATATATAAATAGCAATGCTGAAACATTTGTAACGGACAAGGACGTAGCCATCGTGGTCTTCTCATGCATTGGCAGCAAAGGAGATGAGAAGGACACAAATGGAGCTGGCATGTGGGCCAGGAACCAGCTCATAAAATTCATTAATGGGTCTTTACACGCCTGGCCCACCTACTGTATGAGGCTCTATGGAAGCTTCTTGATGCCCGATTCAAACCAGGGCTCGACAACGATAATGCCATAGACGGGCTTACCCGTCTCCACCAAGGACCAAGGGACAGAACAGAAGTGTTCCTTACAAGGTGGCTAGCTCTCTATGAGCGGGCCAAGTGTGGAGATCTCATGGGGATATACCTTCTCGAAAGAAATGTCCGCGAGGACATTATCAAACACATTTTCATCAATGGAAAGCGCCAGACCACGGTCGACGCTTATATTCAAATAATCAAAGATACTGGAAACCTGATCGAATCATTCCAACTTCAATCAAATGCAACCTGGGCTTTGCCCAACAAGGACAATATCATCAACAAGGACATGCGTCCTCCTCCACGGCCTGTACCTACGGAGGACAAGGACAACCAATGGAAATTGACGCAGTACGTAAAATGAAATGTTTCAACTGTGGAAGTGACCATATGGTCAAAGATTGCAAGAAACCGCGCAACAAATGCGCCGATTGTCACTTCCTTGGAGGAGGGCATAGCCGGCGGTGTGGAAAGTATTGCAATGTATGCGAGAATACAACTGCGGAAATGCCAGTTGCTACAAATGATATCAAGGGAAAAGGAAAGGCGGATGCGAGAATGACACAGATTGCCGCCATGGACTTCAAAGCGGCGAAAGCCTACTTTGCAGAGCTTTTGGGAAAGAGTAAACTCTCTGAGTGCACCGGGTGCTCAGGGGGGTATGAAACAGACACTGTACGGACAGAGTAGTAGAAAGCGCGAGAATCCGCCATCTGCTAATAGTTTTTCTTCTTTACAACCTTACGTTGAATATGGAGAAGAAGAAGAAGATTTCTTCAACTCCCAAAATAGGACATTAAATTACGATAGCGATGTACAGTCCTGCGAGGACACTTCTTCTATTTTCTTTTACGATAAAAACCAGACTGGGCCTTACGAAAGTAAGCTCACTGCAGGTGAATACAGGCTTAATTCGGTCAAGAAAACACAAAAAAATTATCACATACAACAACCTCTTCTATTTATGAAACCCCGGAATGGATCCTAATAAGGTCCATCGAGCAGAACAAAGAGATAAGCTTGGATCTAAAGGTGGCTTCGGCCACAACCAAGTACAATATGAAGAAAACCAAAGCGCTCCTGGGAGGCAGAGCCAATGATATTTTTATCGACAAAACATGGGCAAAGGCAAACAGCATTGCTACGACACCATTCACATGATCCATACCTGTCTTCAACGTGGATGGAACCAAGAACTCGGCAGGAGACATCACTCACTCAACCGAAATAATAATAGACTTCGACGGCCACCGAGAGAAGCTCACAGCCGAAGTAACTGATCTGGGAAAGAACCCGATCATTCTTGGATACATGTGGCTTAGTAAGCATAACCCTGAGATTAATTGGCAGACAGGTGCCGTCAAACTCACAAGATGCCCCCACTCGTGTTACATGTTATCGGATAGACCAGTATTCGTCAGAACCTTAGAAGAAAAGGAGATCAACGACATGCCGTATGTATATCACCATCTAAGGAAGGTTGAGCAGCCGAGCGCTCCCAAAGTAGAGTTGACGGTAGAACAGATGGTTCCCAAGGAATTCCACAAATTCCTCAATGTATTTTCCAAAAAAAGTTCGGAGCGTATGCCCGAAAGGAAACCTTGGGACCACGCGATAGATATGAAGGAAGGCTATGTACCCCGAAAGGGAAAGCTTTACCTGATGTCCACAGAAGAACAAAAAGAAGTCTCAGACTTCATGGATGATCAGCTACGTAAAGGGTATATTCGCCCCTCCAAATCTCTGCAAACATCACCCATCTTCTTTATTCCCAAGAAAGATGGCAAGAAAAGAATGGTACAGGACTACCGTTATCTAAACGAATGGACAGTTAAGAACAACTACCCACTCCCCCTTATCTCCCAGCTAGTGGATTGATTAAAGGGCTCGAAGATGTTTACGAAAATGGACTTACAATGGGGATACAACAATGTATGCATCAAGGAAGGAGACAAATGGAAAGGAGCTTTTGTCTGTCACTGTGGGAGTTTCGAACCACTGGTAATGTACTTCGGACAGACCAACTCCCCTGCCACCTTCCAAGCCATGATGAACGACATTTTTGCCAATATGGAAGGAGTTGTTATTATTTATATCGACGATATCCTGGTCTTTACAAAGACCGAAGACAAAGAAGCACACGATAAGATAGTACTTAAGGTACTAAAACGGTTACAGGATCATGACCTGTTCATTAAACCCGAAAAGTGCACGTTCCGTGCCAAGAAAGTAGATTTCCTTGGAATGATCGTATCTGAGAACGGAATTGAAATGGAACAAGACAAAGTTAAAGCCATTCAAGAGTGGCCCGCACCCACAAATGTAAAAGGTGTACGAAGCTTTTTGGGTTTGGCGAATTTCTATTGCCGCTTTATCAAGGACTTCTCTATTATGTCACGACCCCTGAACGATCTCACAAAAAAGGACCACGCTTGGACATGGACACAAAAGGAACAAAACACATTTGATACGCTGAAGGGATGATTCTCGATGGCCCCAATACTTGCTTATTCCGAAAATGATGCACAATATCACGTAGAGTGCGATGCATCTGATTTCGCCACGGGCACCGTCTTATCTATTGAAAAGGAAGGGAAATGGCATCCGGTTGCCTTCTCATCACATTCCATGACACCGGAACAATGTAATTATTCGATTGCCGATAAAGAGATGCTGGCCATCATACAAGCTTTAAAACAATGGAGACATCACCTTGAGGGACAACCAAAAAGGTTTGAGGTGTGGACAGATCATGCCAATCTCCAATATTTTATGAAAACTCAAGATTTGAATCACCGACAAGCGAGATGGGCGCAGTTCCTCTCCTAATTCAATTATGAGTTAGTATGGAAGCCAGGAGCTTCTGTTACAGGGGAACTCAAGGACGTTCCTAGCACAAGGATTACAGGCTAATCCATGGTCAATTTTCAATTTTTATACCTTTCTTTCATTTTTACATACTTTGATCTTTCCT
>JBBPMQ010000641.1:0-12630 GCA_038090375.1 Boletus rubroflammeus | reverse complement strand
CTTGCTTACTCATGGTATACCTACCCTTTCCATGAGTCACATCGTGCGAGTTGCACCGTGACGGAGCACATTGAGGCTGCGCGTGAGCGACCCCGACGACGAACCTGATTGAGAATCGCAACACCGGTCCAGGGGGAGCCGAACAAACAGTCCTGAATCATGACGCTGGGAGTCTCGAAAAAAAAAAAAAAAAAAGGAAAGAAAGAAAGAAAGAAAGAAAGCGAATAACGCATCCCGTGTGAGTGTGATAGTGGCTGGTTGGCGTTACATAAGTTTGTGCGAAAGGTCACCGGTCACCGAACGGGGTGGGCGTGTTTCCGGGACGTGAGGAAACGATGAAACGATCTCTCTCGCTCTTTCTCTCTCTCTTTCTCGCGGTTGGGGCCGCTGTCCACGGCGCTTTGGTCACGATCATGATCTCCGTTCAGTCGAAAAATAAAATAAAATGTATTTTTATTTGCGTGGCGTCGTGTTTGTGGAGTTGGTGTGCGACAGTGAAGTCAATCGATCCCGAAGATTGAAGTGTTATTATTATCAATGCTGCAGATATCGATTGTGATAAAAGAGAGACAGGTTACGCGCATAGGATCAGGGCAGATCAAATAAAATAAAATATAAAATGGGGACGGACGTGGCCCGTGGGTCGTGGTCGTGGTGTGGGCGTGCGACCAACTCAACGAACCCGAGGAAAAGAATAATTAATAATTAATATGAATATACTCATATTGCTGCCACCGTGACATTGTGAGAGAGACGGGGTCTATGATAGATGTACTTACGAGTCCTCGACGTACGTTGCGACCTTACCCCCCGGGCCGCATAGCGTATTAACCAGCCCGCCCGGGCCGCGCAGGAGATTGAATTCAGACCTTGTGACTCTCAGATTGTGGTGTAGAATCAGGCACATACAAATTGAGGAGCTTGTTCGCCCCCTCGAGCGTATAACGTACCTCTTCTCGTGCCAACGCCTTGCAGCATGGCAAAACGTGGATGTGTGGGCTGCTATCTGGATCTCGAAGGATAAAATAAAACCCTGCCAGTGTTTCATTCCCTATACGGGTAAGTTATGTATGTACATGCACGCCCAGGGTCCTGAACCACGTCCAGACGTGTGCCCAAGTTCCTGAACGTGCGGGGTGGAGTGGACGACGACTTGAAAGTTAACCTTGACTGTAAAACCAACCAAGGATGTCCTCTCGCGGTAAGTTGGACCGCACTTCAGGGACACAGAGTGACATCACACACGAGTTGGGTCGTCCAGCTTGGCGCGTCCAAGTCCCGGCCTTGATCAGGGAGTTGGTCCGAGGGGGAGAGAGAGGATAGGTCACATTAAAAATACGCCGCTATCTGAGATGCTTGTCAATGGGAGGGTGATAGACACTTACTGGGCACTGTGTCGCACGCACGCATATCGTCGGAGAAGTATTCTTTGCTCGCGCATGTAACACACGCGACTGATGGCCATGTGTGTGATTCAGAGTCATTCCGTGCCGTGTCGATGAATGGTACCCGTGGAAAAAGTGTGTGAGGAGAGAGTGGAAGTGACGACGCGAGTCAGCGCTAGTGATGATCTATTGCGAGCGTACGCCATCTCCACTGCCTCCCAGCCAGAGCACGCGTGCATGGCGTGTCTTTGCATCCACGATAAACCCAGGTCACCGTTTCGATAAGTTATCTTTGCGATATTGACGTGACGTATGTACACGCCAAGGACTAGAGGCCCGGAGTTTGCGCCTCACACCCCCGAACGACACGAAATGACACGAGTTGCATGTTTGTGCCTCGATCTCGATTCTTAGGGGTGAAGGCGCTCGATGAAAAGCCGGGCTTCGAGGATATACACCCTCGAGTGTACGTCGCAACTCCGAGTCGACGGCCGGAGCCCATCAGATCTATATCCATGCCCAGGGCATCCCGGACTTGGAGACGGGGATGGTGGGTGAGGGTGAGGAGGTGAAACTGTACCACCGTCTGAATCCTCTGCGGGATCGAAAGTACCGCAATGTACGTCGACTTGTGGCCAAAAGGAAGGGAGTAGGTCGGAGGTGATACATGACAAATTGCCAGCGGTGGATCCGTGACGCGCACGGGTCTCGCTCGGGAGCGAGGAGGGCATGTGCGACCGGGAATCAGGGATGCGTGCGTCGCCGTATGTCTGTCCATGAGCGGACCGTCGGATGAGAGTGAGGAAGAGAACCTCGCAAGTCGAGAGTGGTGTCACGGTAAATATGCTAACCCCCACTTGCCTCGCCTTCCTAGCTGGCCAGCACGCGTCCAAGTCCGTGGCTCTGAATCGACGATAGGCCGCGTCGTTTGGTATTCTAGAGACGTTGCCAGCCCGTTCTTTTCCCGGGCACGCGGGATGCCGGTGACATCGAAACGGCAACGTTGTCAGTGACATTTCTTTTTTTCGCACCTAGTAGATCCCGAGTCTTGAACGAAGGGGTTTGATTATCGGGGTTGGGGCCAGGTTGGACCCTCAGCGGACGGCTCGAGTGCACATTACAAGCCCGAGTGACCGAGTGAGACCATCTCGAACCAAAAAGTATTGCAGTGACTTCAAAGTGACATTTCTTATTTTGCGCCTACTATTGAATCCCGATTCTTGAAAATGAGGGGGGTTGGTTATCAAAGTTTGTGCTGGGCCGGTCGGCTCGAGTGCACTTTGCAAGCCCTGAAGGCGTGAAGCTTGAAGTTGGAGGTCTTTGACACCAGTGACGCCATAATCAACCCCATTTCAGGGTTTAGCACTTGACGAAGTCGGCAGACACAAGGGCAGACATGAAGTATCCTCGGCCGTAAAGGCTTACGAGACAAACTTTGCTCAATGGACGTAGCTGGCAATGAGTGAACCGACCAAGTTTCGAAGCTTCAATCATGTCTTCACTTCGAAATGAACTACATACAACCATGGAAGCCCACCATCCTTGCTGCTCACGTTTTGTCAGATTTGACTGACGGTTCGCCTTGATATGACTTGGTCATGTACTCAATGGATATGCGATGAGGTATCTGCTTAGGTGGATTCCTTGGAAATGTCACGGTCAAAAGCCCGTCCTCCATCCGGGCCTTGAAATCCTCAGGCTACAAGGTAACTCGACATCAAATTCAAAAAATTTCCAAGTCATAAATTTGACGTACCCTCGTTCCAAGAGAGACCGTCAGCACTCGAGAGAACTTCCCATACCGGAGTTCACGAGATGTATACATTCCAGTCTCCTCTCCTTGAAGTCGCGGGTCTACAGATTCGCCCGAGATAGACAATTTGTTATGCAAGAAGTTGATAGTGACATCCCCGGGTTTCAAGCCGGGCAACTCGAATGTCGCTGTCAGCATGTTCGTTGACTCTTGTTCATACAAGTTCATCCTGAGTGACAATGGAATGTAGTGACGTGAAGACAAAACCAAAATACAACACACACACCTCGGGGGAAATGATGGCATGTCAAGATCGTCCTCTCCCAGTCGAGAACGCTTCCGGGAGCTCATTCGTATGTCGAGTAGTACCAAGAGCTGAGTCTGGGTCAATTTCGGACCTGACAAACTCAAGGCCGGATGGATGGCTGGAGCTAGAACTTGCAAACTGTAATTATATTGTTGACATCTATTTGAGGCAAGTGGTAAAATTGGCCTAGTCGCAAATACAGCTTAGGTACAAACTAAGTATACTAGTAAACACCTTGTTGTTCTTCAAGCTTCAACTTGATCAGAGAAAAATCATGCGAGCTACATATAAAGCTTTATAATCAGAAAATAATTGGGATGGTCATAATCGCTCGGAATCAGCCGAGGTAGAAGATAGAGCCTTGTGTAGCTTCCTTCGATTGAGAATCACCACAGATTCTGTCGAAGTTGACATTTGTGTGGCTTTCAGTCACAGGAAGATCAACCGCCATCAGAAAAGAAAAGATTGTGATTATCCATTATCTATCCCATTGCTGATCATGATGGCAAATGATGATGTGAGTTTCAGTCCAGGAATAAATTCACACCAATCTGATATATTGACTACTACTGCCAGTGTGTATACCAGTACCAGAATACAAAGGATGACGCCGTGACAAGCTCACGGCCCCTGGATTCAGATGATGGCAGAGTCTGATGTTGTCTGATGGATCCTCCCAGCTTGACCAGCTAAACGTAGCACATGAGGAGGTGCTAGATGGCCAGGAGTCTGCTAGTCTCACATCGGGCAACCACTGGCATCATGATAAGGCGGGATCAACGGTAGGACATCTTTTCACCTTCAAAACACACCTCGGTCTCAGATCTGCCATGAGAAGAATAGACGTCGATGAGGAAGCGAGTCACGGACATGCGTTCGTTAGTATCGTTACTTACTGCAGCTTTCGTCAATATGGCCCCAGGCATGTAAAACCGTGAAACGGACGCACCGTGATCAAGTATTAATAATACGCGGCCGATCGAGGAATAAGCTGACCACCACGCACGAGACTGGCAAAGTTCCAGTTCCAGTCGCCAGTACGATTCCGAATCATGGAGCTGCGGCCTGTTTAGCTTGCAGCACGTACAGTAATCATGTTACTACTTACGAGATACAGGGCGTTGCGTTCACAGTAAATGAGTGCAACAAATATTAAATAATCCCATCGTCTGCCGCGTGGGCTTGTGGATTTGAACCAACTTTGGATCTGTCGGTCCCTTTTAAAATTCGCGGCTGTTATGCCAATGACAATGTTGTCAAGTTACACCCGTGTTCAAGATGGTAGATCTACTGTTCTCAAAGTTCCATACGACTGCCGACCTTGCCAACGAGACAGGAGCTGGGTTGAAGCATCGCTCGTAATGTGAGCGGCGCACGCGACGAATAACTTCTAACAACATCCCAACACGGACTAGCTAAAAAGTGTGTATCGTACGAACAAACCGACGTTGCGACCCTTAGTCGTCAATCGTGGTACTCTTACATTACACACCAGGTCCCTCTTCTCTAAGTAACGAGAGTGAGAAACGGAAAGAAAATAAAGGGGGGAAAGGAGGGTGGACGAGGACGACCCTCGGACGCATGAAGAAAATAAACTACTCGCGGCTTTCATCTAAGTCCCATTTGATGATAGAAACAAAGTGAGGAATATTAAATAAGAAAGTTCGTTTGAGTTCGTACGCGTGAGTACTTCAGGCGCGGTGAAGAGGCGGGCAAGGCCGTTGACACCATAGCACTGGAAAAAGACACGGGATATTAGCAAAACGCCCCGTCCGCGGTCTACATTAGATGCATGCAGATCGATAGATCGTCCGCAGTGCGTTTCGTTTTCCATCGCCTCTCCCACGCACCCTCACCTCGCTCACCCACGCTCAAAACCGTCCACCCATACCAGCCGACCGTGAACTCGGCCGAACAAGCCTCACACCCGTATATTCCTGCCGTTCCTCCTCGATCGGCGATCGGTGATCCCACAGACTCTGTCGTTCTTCCGCGTCATCAACCCCTTTCGGGTATCGTCGTGACCGCGACGTCGAGCTGCTTCTTCGACCCCCGCGTATCCGATCGGCTTCGGCGCTCGAACCCGCATCGCCAGCATCCACATCGATGTTGGTGTTCACGGCTGGACGGTCGGAAAAAGGGATGGTCGCAGAGAGGGGCGTCGCATACACCGTCTGCTCGCTACCCGTGCTCCCCACCGACGCCGCATACCCCGCGCTCTCCGCCAAATTCACATACGACGTGCTCGCGTTCCCCAGCAAGTCGTTTGAGGAGGGAAAGGCGGACATGGAGGGCGTCGAGGGGGTCTCGAACGGGTCGGGCTCGACACGCGTACCGTAGGTGGATACGGTCGGTGCGGGAGGCTCGTCATTGGCACGTCTGGGGATGACGATCGATTGGGCTTTGAAGCCCGTATTTTTGGGCGTCTGGGGAACGCTGCGGTCGCCGCCTCCACTTGTACCCACCCCAACGCCCGACCCTGGGGGCGGGGGGAGCGGCGGTATGGAGCCAGGGGGGTAGAGGAACGACGGCGCGGCTTCGGTGTCGAGGTTAGCAGGGACGGACGTAGTACGGAGCGCGTGGACGGCCTGGGTGCTGCGGTCCCCCGTGGGTGCGTACGAATGCACAACGTCTTGTGCCCCAAACTTGATCGCCGTCCGGCGCGGGCTCTGTGTCGAGGACGTCGTGAACTCCGACTCGCGGTCCGTCGAGTCACCGCGCATCAAGGGTGGCATGGGTGTATCGTACAACGCGTGCCGCGTGAGCCCGTCATAACTGTGGTCGGTGTGTTGGAGGGAGGAGAACGGGAGTCCGTCGTGGTTCCCTACCATACCCCCGCCGACGCCCCCACGCGGTGTACGTACAGAGCCGGTGGACCGGCTGGATTGGCTGAGTTGTCGGGCACTCCGTGCGCGCATGATGCTTCCGATGGTGCCAAACGAACCGCGGAGGGCGCCCATCCCGGGTTCTTCCATTCCTGCAAGGTCCTTTTCTTCGCCGTCGGGATCGAGGTCGATCGTTGCGGGCTTGTCTGTATGAGTACGCGCAGCTTGGAGGAGTAGTGTCGACCGTCGGTCGAGCGATGTGAGCTTGGCAGGGTCGATCTTGGACATTTGAAGGATCGTGATGCCGACACAGATGGTCAGGAACGCGAGTACCAAAGTAATAATTTGGGACGCTGGTGCGGCGAGACCTTGGAAGAGAACCTGAATCGAGAGCATGAGGCTTTCCATAAACAAGGTACATCAACACGTACGATCGTCGTGACCATCGAGCAAAATGAAACTTTGTCAAGGGATGAGCATCGTTGTGAATACGAGGCGACAGGGACTCACATAAGACGTAGTACGTCGGGGTTACTTGTGCGAAGCGCGTCAGAGTTCAGGAACGGACACCGGAAAGATGAAACGTACCCATAGCTGTGCAAATAAGGTTAGGAATGAGTTTATATGCGCAGCAACGGGTATGAAACGCGCACCTGTATTGAATAGCGCAAGCGCGACGTTCAAGTAATACACCTCCGTCACTGCGCAGCGTAAAGGCTTGAGTGCATTGGCAAGACTGGAAGATACCCACGTAATGTGACGACCACGAAAGCCAACAAGAAAAATATGAACCAGTTATTAAACTGCACGTGACATGAGCGCAATATCATGATGAGATGTTTGATTGTCTCTACCTGGTTATAGCCCATGACGGAGGTGACGATAGCAGCTCCAAGACCGGTGGTGACACTGACACTGATGCCACCAATGGTACTGCAAACGGTGATGTACCAAATCATATTGTTCTTTCCATACCTGATGGGAGACGGGATGAGTGAGGGAGAGAGAGAGCGGAGGAAAGACAGACTTTGGACCGAAATAGATCATGATGCTTAGTGCGATGGCGATGAGTACACTGATGTAGGCGAGAAAGCTGGGTGCGGTGAACAAGGATTTGAATTGTGATATCTTGGCAGGAGTTTGTTCTTGGGGGCCTAGCAACGAAATTAGAGACGGGGGAGGGGAAGAATTGGCCAAGGACATGCCGTTGAGAGCGATGATGACAGAACCAATCTGGATGGAAGGATAAGATGTGGTGAAGGACGAAGGGGGAAGGGCATACAATACAAAGAGAGCATCCGAGCCAGCCGAAGAATGTGAGCTTCTCTTTGAGGAATATGGAAGATAGCATGGCGCTGATTACAACAGAGAGGGCGCCCATGGGTGTCTTGAATGGACGAGTCAGCCGAGATTGGGATGGGGTGTGTTGGGGTACAGACCACAATGAGGGCCTCGACGAAAGCATATGCTGGGGTGGGTTAGAGGGCGTGGGGAGAGGGCGTGAAGAGACGCACCAGCAAAATTACAGAGTTCACCGAGAATCATCACTGGGATGGATAGGTTGAGAGGCAATATTGCATCAGAGGGAGGAGATATATATACTTATCATGCCGGTCCACCATAATAGCTTTCAGGCGTGAGGATGATGTATGTATGCACATGGAACGGAAGGAGACTAACCGATTTGAGGTAAGCGACGCCCTCGCCCGCGGTGTGCCCGGCCTGCGAGCGCAAAAGACCCTTTTTCTTGAGGACGAAGCTGGAACCTATGAGGAAACCGCTGATTATGGCGAGAATGATACCGACGACCTGGAAGGGGTGAGTTTGAGGACGGAGGGGAGGAGAGAAGGGGCACCTTGAGGCTAGAAGGCAGCTGTATCGTTGTGCTTGAACCAGAAGCCGAGGAGGAGGCTGCCCTCACAACTAGTCGCGGCGGTGTGGGGAGCATCGTTAGGATGAGCGCGCAGTCGCTGTCGCAGTGTTAAATTGCTATGCGATGGCAGAGATCAACCCGAAAAACTGCCATTATTGGAAACTGGACCGGTACGAGTACAAAAAAGAGGAGCTAACGAGGATGTACAGCTCAGCTATCATGTCTTTCTCCGACGGCGCCGACTGCGATGTGCACCACGACGAGCTCACGCTCATGGACGATCTGCTCAGCGTGCCCCCGCGTCCTCTCCAGGCGTACCCGGACATACTTTCACCGCACGCTGCCCACGGACGAGATCCAGACATCACGCCATGGTCTGAGCCGGTGGGTAATATGCACTCGCTCTTCTTCGCTCGTACCCACGCCCACTCCCAGCCCCCAAAGCGAACGATGGTCTTTCCCTACAAGCATTTCCGTCCCTCCACCTCCTCCACCGCCTCCGTTCGCTCTCATCCGAGCGACTCCCACTCCATCACCGGTGACACCTACGTCGCCTCCGTGTCCGACATGTCTATCGCCGACCCTCGCAAGGGAAAGGGCTCCCTCAGCTTTTTCAGTGACATCATCATGAAAAAGCGCTCCCGCTCAAAGCTTGCCTCTTCCGACTCGATCAGCGACGCCGTCTCTTCCCTCTCCACGTTCACCCCGAATCCTTCCCAGCTCTCCATCAACACATACATGACCCCTTTACACCATGACCCTTCTCTGGATCCTCGCCCCGCTCTCCCTTCCCTACCAAAGAAGGACAAGGACAGATCCCGAAAAAGATACCGCCTCAACAAACCCCCGCCCCCCCCCGCCAAAGAAGAACCCCTCCTCACAATCGACACCGACTTCACCCATATGGAGGGCATCGTCAACGTGAGCGCCATCTCGGGCTCACTTGGCTCTCGTCCCAGTGCCTCCAGTGGCCTCGACTCGAGCACCCAAAGCTTGCTCGCCTTCACTCCCCCCTCCCCATCTACATCCATGTTCACCGATCCTTTCCATCCCTCCGCCGTCTCCTCAAAGCGCAGACATCGACACGACCACAAGATCTCCCCAAAGACCATCATGGACCCATATGACCCCGATCCCGACGGTGGCCAATTGACCGAACGCGAATGGACCGCACCGGAAAGTTGGGCAATCGAAAAGGAGGGCGGAGATGCGGCTGCCGGCGCAAGTTCCGGTTCAGAGGAAAGCCTCGTCGCCAGCAGCTCACGAACACCAGACGACTCGTCCACAGCCACCGATATCGCGACCAAGAAACGCATGCGCAGAAAAACCCATCATTCCCACAAAACGACATCGTCCGCCAGTTCCACCAAGTCCGTCCTCGTGCGCATATACCGTGCCAACGGCTCCTATCATGTCGCACAAATCCCCCCATATGCAACCGTCGCAGATCTCACTCCTTCCCTCAACGCCAAGGTGCTGCGTGATCACGAACGAGAGTCCCACAAGTTGTATCTCAAGGAACGAGGAAGGGGTATGTATAGACACTTCTATTTCCTTGTCTCAGCTTCATCTCCTTCTCAGAACGAATGTTGACACCGACGGAGCGGCCCGCCGCAATCACCCGTCGTCGTTTGGAACAGGCAGGATATGATCAACTTGACAGTCTCGACTATCTCGCGGCCGAAGATATGACGTTTCTTCTCAAGTTTGTGTACAAAAGCCAGTTGCTTGGTCCAGCGGTATGCCCCGTCACTGCGATCCTGCGTCCAGTTCTGATCCTTTCCAGGCAGAAGATTTGAACTTTGACAACTTCGAACAGGTAGATCTCACGGGGTGTGGTCTGCCAACTATACCCATCATCTTCCATAAAGATGCGGCATCAATCGTATATCTCAATCTTTCTCGAAATCCCATGGTGGAGATACCTCTCGACTTTATCCAGTCTTGCACCACCTTACGCGAACTCCGCCTCTCCAGTATGGCGATGAAGAAAGTACCCCAAAGTGTCCGACATTCAGCAAGCTTACGTCGCCTGGATCTCTCTTGCAACCGCATAGTAGACCTCGATGACGCTGGACTTGACCGTATACCTGAATTAAGCATCCTCAAGCTGCAAAATAATCGCATGGAACAGCTTCCCTGGTATTTCCCCCGGCTACGGATGCTCAAAACACTGAACATATCCAATAACAAATTTGGCCATCTCCCTTCCGTCATTTGCGAGATGCCTGCCCTTCTCGACCTCGATATATCATTTAATATGATCACGGAACTCCCAGAGGACATTGGCAGGTTGACTGCGCTCGAGCAGCTTATTTTCGTCGGGAATCAGGTACCCAAACTCCCCGAGCAGTGCAGCCAACTTGTCAACCTCCAAGTCCTCGACTGTCGACGAAATAGCATCTCCGACCTTTCCACCGCGCATACACTCCCTCGACTGGAGAGACTCCTAGCGGACCACAACGTGATACACGCACTCGACCTCTCCCATGGACCACATAGGACGACTATCCTCGACGTCTCGTTTAATGACATTACGCTTCTCAAACTCGTCCCCTCTGTGCAAACACCTTTCGCTCTTACGTCCCTTGACGTCTCCCACACGAAACTCTCCTCCCTTGACGACTTTGCATTGTCACATCTTTCTGCGCTTCAATTCCTGAAACTAGATCACAACCTATTCCGAACTCTCCCCGACTCCCTTGGGGAGCTCAGTCACCTCATCACGCTCTCATGCTCTGACAACCATCTCGATGCTCTCCCCGAATCCATTGGCTCGCTCCGACGGCTCGAAACCCTTGACGCACATAATAATAGTCTCAGGCAACTTCCTGTCTCCCTGTGGAATTGCTCCTCACTGGTCTTGATCAACGTGACGTCCAATTTGCTCGATACATGGCACAGTCCACCGGACACGTCGCTCATCACTCCCCCTGCTTCTGGTGTATCCCTCGAACTTCCACTGACTCCGTCGGGCCCACGGTCACATTTTCACATTGCGAGAAAAGCGTCGAGTGCGACGGTACAGACCTCATCCAGCCGACCTTCCCCTCCGCTCGCGTATTCGCTTGAGAAACTGTACGTAGGCGAGAACCGACTCACAGACGATTGCCTCCCGCCGTTCACGATCCTGAAAGAACTCCGCGTCCTCAACCTCTCCTTTAACGAAATACAAGAACTCCCTTGCTCTTTTCTCCGCAATCTTACGAAACTCGAGGAACTCTACCTAAGCGGCAATCAGCTAACAAGTATACCAACCGAGGACTTGCCCAGATTGACGAGGCTGAGCGTCCTGTTTCTCAACGGGAACAAGTTGCAGACGCTGCCCCAGGAGTTGGGCAAGGTGCAGAGTTTGACGGTGATCGATGCGGGGAGTAACGTGCTGAGGTATAACATCAATAATTGGGAATTTGACTGGAATTGGTAAATCTTCTCTTCTTTTTCGCGGGTCTCGTCTTGCGAGGACAGCTGACTCATGTCATTGTGCGACAGGAATTTCAATCAAAATCTCAAGTACCTCAACCTGTCGGGAAACAAGAGGCTCGAGATCAAGCCTGACCACCCCAGTGCGAGACATCTCTCAGGTAGGATAGAGAGAGATCACGGTCTCCTCGCTGATTTTTCCAACCTGTCCTCGCTGCGCGTCCTTGGTCTCATGGACGTCACCACCACCTTCCTACCCAATGTCCCCGAGGAAACCGAAGACCGACGCGTCCGAACCTCACTCTCCGAAGTGAACAAGATGTCATATGGGATCGCGGATAACATCGGGAGCACCGGTTACCTCACCATGCTCGATCTCGCTCAGCCCGAGTTTCGGGGACACCAAGACGAGGCCGTGTTTGCCATGTTTGGACGGTCGGACGCAGCGCAGACCAACAACCATCTGTCCAAATATCTCCACGACACCTTTTTACCGCAGTTCTGCGCGCAACTGGGTCAGATTGATCAGTCAAAGAGCGAGACAGTGCTTGATGCGCTGCGTAGGACGTTCCTGAGGCTCAACAAGCAACTGCACGACACACTCTACGCCGGGAACACGTCGAATCGAAAAATGTCCCAGGTGAGCGCGTCGACGATGGGCGCGAGCTCGCTCGAAAGTTCGTATCGCGCGGGGGCATCCGGCATCGTGCTCTACTTTGTTGGGAAAGTCATGTACGTGGCGAACGCTGGCGACGCACTCGCGGTGATCTCGATGCAAGGCTCTGCCGAGCTGTTCTCGAGAAAACACGACCCATTTGATCGTCGTGAGACGGAGCGTATACGGGCGGCTGAGGGATGGATCTCGCCCAAGGGTCTCATCCACGAGGAGATCGATACCTCACGTTCCTTTGGCTACTTTTACCACTTCCCCGTGGTGAATGCGCGACCGTACGTGGAGTCACGGCAGCTGACGGAGCAGGACGAGTTCGTCATCATTGGGAATCGGGGACTGTGGGATTATATCTCGTATCAGACGGCGGTGGATATTGCACGGTCGGAGATCT
>JBBPMQ010000640.1:0-12633 GCA_038090375.1 Boletus rubroflammeus | reverse complement strand
AGGTGAGAAAGGTACTGCCGGTGATAATTGTCAAATGTAGGTACTGTCAGCACACAGTAGGCATTGCTAACGAAACCATGAGTAGGACTTCCCCAGGCCCACCTACTGCCATGTCATGCCCAGCCAGCTTGGCTGCTAGACCTGCTGGTCCCTCCAAGGCACCCTCCTCCTCCACCACCCAGCACGACTGTATTCTGAAGGTGGTCATCAGACATAAGTGATTTATTTACCTAACATACGGTTACTCATTGGACAAACAACAGGACCAGCCTTACAGGCCTCCACTGACACCGAAAATCGCCCCGCACGCAAGCCTCAATCAAGGTCACGCTCCTCCCATGCTGCCCCCATCCCTACTGCTGTAGCAGGATCCAGCAAGCCATCTGCAGTCGGTTCTGTGCCTGGCGCAGGGTATACCCTGCAAGGCCAGGCCCTGGTCTCAATGGACGCTCACCAAGTGCTGTTGTGCGTGTTCGAGAAGGTAGTTGCACAGGTTGAAGTGCTTGAAGAGACCATCACATTGTATTCATGGATTACCGAAGCATTGCAGCGACAGGTGTCAGGATCCCCAACAACGGAGGAGAATGCCACCCACCTCCTCCCACTTGATCAGCCCGTCCTAGCTGCGTCCCCGTTGCCAAATGCACTCCAAGACCACACATCACCAGCTCCTCCAAACCCGCAGATGAATGCATCCGCTGAAGCCACCGCCATCTCTGCCACTGCCACTGCGACTACCATGACCACCGCGGTTGCCACCTCCGCCCGTTCATCCCCTCCCCGATGCAGAGATGGCCGACGTACCTGAGGAACTCTCGCAACACACGCCCATTGCACTTGAGGGAGAGGTAGAGCATGCATCCACACAGGATGTCTGCACACACTCCGTTGTCTCTGCCACAGAAGAGCAAGTCGGCCAGCAACAGGACAAAGCTGATGCGGATGAAGCCCGCCCATCTCCACTACACTGCAGTCACCACATGCGGTTGGCGAAGCGCGCACATCATCGGTGCCGCTGATAGAGACCATCACCATGGAGACCAATGACACGTTGGGTGGGGCCTTTGAGGGCGGAGTAGTAGAATATGCGAGCAGTGATGATGGGACCGAGTGTGACATGCGGATGGACGTTGATGTCGCGATGTTGGGGAACATTTTGGATGGCGACAAACCACTGGTGTAAGTAGTCATTGTGATGTTTTTCAATCCATGGACTCGTTTCTTATCGGAATACATGTACTTAATTTAACTGTCTAATACAATGTGAAATTTTGTGATCCTCTCCACCTGTTTGATCTCAGTTCATCTACTTCTGTTGTTTGGCTGGAGATTGACTGATTTCTTGTGTCTTGCGCTTTTGCAGCGGTTTTTTCTCCAGAGTTACTACATCAGCATCACGTGATGCAGGTGCTTTGCGAGCCCTCTTTGAGCGACACTCCACTAGTCAGTCATTTTCACCTGTGCATGCACAATGTTGGAATACTGATAGGTGAGTAACAGGTTGGCCGCTCACCATCAGCGTCCACATGTATTACAGTGGCATTAAATGGCCACTGCCGCTTTGGCGCATTTATTTGTAGATCAGCATGGGAGGTGCGAACTTTATATGGCCGAATATGATTGAGTTGTTCACATGTATACAAGACGGTGTGACTGCTCCACATGGAGGTCAGGATCGGTCTCTACAGTCACCTGTATGTGACTTGTCAGAGCAATGACCGTGGTTGTGCTTGAACCAGCAGGGGTTGGTTGCTGCAGTGCTGGTGCGAGGGCCGATTGCACAGTTGGAGTTACAGTAATTGATTGCGCAATTGGAACATTGACTTTGGATTGCTGTGTTGATGGAAATGGCCAGATTTCCGCTTTGAAGGAGCGGGTGTTGATTGATGTGTCGCAGTGATGCGGGATGAATGCAGTATCAGAACAGGAGGAGGCAATGTCAGAATGGAAGTAGCGGCCTTCCTTATATTCCTTTCATGTTGTGATGTGGGGTATTGCTATGGTCACTCCAACTCCTTATGATAGGACCTTGGGGCTGTGCATGATGAACAGGCAATGTCTCTTCACCGACCATTGCAATTGCATCGCTCTCATTGTCGGAGCCTGTGTTCACTGGGACGAGGACAGGCTGGAGTGTTACAGATATCACATCTTGTTCCGACATCTAGTTAGTTACTCATGATGCATGTTTGTTTCAGAAAATACATTACCGCAAGCCTCCTCCTCATTGCTGTTTGGATCAGGACTCCTTGCTACTTCTTTCCCTTTGCGGGTTTTTGTGACCGTTTTGCATAGAGGTGGTTGGGTTTGGGTTTGATGTTGTCGGGTAGCACTTGGATTTGGTCCATTCTCTTCAGTTACCTTGTTTCCTTCACTCTGATCATCTGCAGCATCTGCACATTGCAATTGAGGATCCGCGGTCTGCTTAACACTTGTGCCTTGGGACCCGCTGGAGCTGCTGGCATCCTGTGATTGCTCAACTGCTAACACTCCTCCATTCTGCTTGGCAGCCAATTTCTTTGATGCTGAGTGGCCTTGAGGCTGTTCACCAGCTGCATCGTCATCACCCTCATCATCTTTGAATGGCTCCATGATTTTGCCTGAGTCATCTAGATAATGGTGGAATTCGAAGACATCCTGTGGGTCAGAGATCTGGCGGGCCTCGATGAACTCAGACTTCTTCATATGACTGGGGTCATCGGGAAACCAGAAGTTAAGTGGAAGATGGCATTCAGCAATCAATTCATGGGCATGGGTTGGTAATTTCTTGAATGGTGCATGACTGGTTGCACGTCCACACACCTGCCTTGGAGATTATTCAATTCTCATGGTGTTCATAACTAATGGAAAAGAACATACTGTAGTGTGTGGTTAGAAACCCCTGCACCATTGTCTGCAAATCATCCCATGACATGGTGCCCAACTTGCATATCCAAATTGCGCCATCTTCCCAGGTAACCATCAGTGTGGGATCCTCCCTTTTGCGCTTCTTGCTGGAATTTATATTTTGCGTATCACCACCTTCTTCATCAATGGCATCACCATCGGCATTTGATGCTCCGTCTGGTGCAAATGAGTTGCTGATATAATCATTGAATTTCTTGCAGATTTTATCAATGTTGGCAAACTTCTCTCCGCCCATGATTTTGTCATTGAAGTCCCCACTGTAACCGTTCAGCATGCAGCAACCTGAATGATGTAGGAGCTTATAGTCCGGTGACTGTACTTTCGCTCTCATCCTTCCAACCTGCCAGGAAGACTATTCACATGCCACAAGACCACCATACCTCTTGGGTGAACTCGCGGAATATACGTTGGCCGTGGCATTCCTTACACCGACCTCAGATTTTATTTCGGCGGAATATGGCATTGTGTGCTGCTTACCTTGCCTTCACATTCTCTGGCGGCCCTCACTCTAGATTCCACTCAGCTGCAGTCTTCTCTGCCTGCTCTTGCTGCAGCTCTGTGAGCCCTTTCCACACTCGTGAGACCGCCTTTTGATACACTGCAAGCGCCCCTGGAGTGCCGATCTTTTTCTTGTACCAATCCACGATAAGTGTGTTTATATTCCTTCCGCTGTTCCTGCATGACCAACCGGGCCGACCAGGTTCACCCGGCCTTGATGCAGCTGTGATTTGCAGCACTGCGGGATTGGTTGTACAGCCAGTTAGAATATGACTATCATTTGGATAGCAGAATTAGCTAGACTGCCAGTGTCGCAGAGTCCATGCGACATACCTTTTCCCAGATTTCCCATTCCTCCTTACTGAGTGTGCGGACTTCAGGCAAGTTATGGAGTTGCTTTGAGATCACAGTGAACAAGGATTTTCGGGCCACTCCCTTTCAGCTCATCCACTGGGATTTGCTGTTCATGAGGATGGTCATCTCTTCATTGGAGAGTTTCCGGGCTGTGAGGGGTTTGATGCTGGGATCAAGAAGGCCTTCTCTCTCCTCACTGCTTTTATTGTCCTCCTCACTGTCTTCTTCCTCCTCCTCGCTGTCTTCTCCCTCCTCACTGCCTTCTTCCTCCTTGCTGCCTTTCCCCTCCGACTTGGGCTTGCTTGCTTCCCCCCCCCTCTTTCCTTAAATCTGATAACTCAGACTCAGAACAATGATCTGGCTCATACTCGAGATCTGACACCTCTGCCCATACATACTCCGGGTCAGGCCCTTTGGGTAAGTCGCAGAGACCCAACAAAATACATGCGTATGTAGACATTGCTGCTGAACTATTGATGGACTTAGAAACCGTGCTCATGAGGACTGGACAGGCATTCGGGAGGTGGTGAGATGGAACAAAATGCACAACCTTTCATGTGCCAATAGACCTCTATACCGAATATGAATGACATGTCATGAAACTATTTGGTAGTCAAATCGGTACCCCTTCTTGACCCCATATTTGGGAAGGTTCTTACGTTTATTGTTGCTGATGAGCATACCCAATGGCTAAACTGAACTGCGGAATTTGAAGGGCGCCCTCAATATGATAGTTATACGTCACACGTCATCATACCCTCCTTGCACTTGTCAGATCGTGAACAAATCATTGCCCAGGCCTCCGTAGATACTTTGCTTTGTATCTTCTGCATTGAGCACATGAAGAGGCTCAAAGTAAAAAAAATCATTCCAAGGAAAACTGTGACTCGGGTCACCTGGAAGACCAAAGACACCACTCAAGGATGGAAGACCCAACTGGTTACCTTATCGAAAGGAACACCATCCAAAAAGACAATCCATGCAGAGTCTTGTTCTCCCCGCAAGGCTACTCTGTCAGAGTCTCAAACTCCTTCTGCCCACAATGGTGGATTTTCCAATGACTTTGCTGTCGCATTTGAAGACTTTGACACCATCCAAAGGTTGAGAATTCCCACAAAAGTATGTCAGAAATTCATCATTGCCGACCATGTCCCCTAATTCTGACTTCAGAATTGGACCGCCCACAAAGCAGAATACTTGCAGGCATTGCTTGATATGGAAGCCCCCACAGCCCCTTGGCAATGCGGCATATGTGGTGGCAATGGGGTTTACAGATGTCGGGACTGCTTTGGACATCCCATTTATTGCACACACTGTTGCAGAAACAGCCACTTCCAAATGCCTTTCCATTGCATAGAACAGTGGACTGGATCTTTCTTTGAAGACTCCTCTCTCCGCCAGGTGAGCCTGTCCTCCAACATCCCTATTCTGACGGCTAATCAGTCCAGGCTGGACTTGAAATTCATCTCGGTCATGATGGTCAACCTTGTACAAGTGCCGGCCATGGGGCTGAACAGACAGAGAGTGTGCCAAATCAAATGGATGAAGAGGAATGGGTGGATGAACTTCCGACTGATATCCCGCCTTATCTCTGCCCTCTGAAGGGCTCCGACTACCTGACTGTGGTTGATTTCACTGGAGTACATTTCGTGAAAGTAAACTACTGCACGTGTGCATCATCGAAGCCACTCCACCTCCAGCTCCTTCATGCCAGGCTCTTTCCATCAACCATTGATATACCAAAAACTGCCTTCACCTTTGCGGTATTGGATGATTTCATCTGAGATAACTTGGAATGTGGGACCTCAGCAAGCAACTACTACAACAAGCTCTGCAGAATTACTTCAAGTGTATTTCTGCATCTTGTGGCGGTAAGCCGCAGTGGATAGTATTGCTGCACATGACTCATTCAGATTATATAGGATCGCTATAGAGACCTCTTGTGTGTCTCCCGCAAATGGCGGTGGCTGAAGTTGCTAAAGTGAAATGGGTTCAGACACCACTCCTCTCCTGTAGTGCCAGGTGGACTAGTCCTCTTTTACCCGACGTGTTCTCAGCCTGGAATCAATGTTTTTCCCGCTGCCAATGATGATTTATTGGAGTGCATTATTCCCCAGTGTTGAGCCTGTCAGCAATTTAATTGTCAGATGTTTACAGCTGGAAGTACACCCACAGCTTCATCATGGACGGAAACTTCAAGGCAGAGTACCTGCATGATAGGCAGGCTGATAATCAAGTTTGGCTCATGGATGACCTTGGCTTCATGGTCGCCCGACTGCCATATCAGGCTTACCTTGTGGCAATGCATCATCCACTTGAGGTCGGCTTTCGTTTTATTGAATATTTCTGGCGGTCCATTGATTCACAACAGTGGTCTGTTTGCAATGATCATCATGCAGTGAACCAAGCCAACACATGCCGTGGGCACCTGGAAGCGACCGGAATCGGAGCAACAGCTTGTGCGCGGCATGGATGCTTCATGCCACATTCAGTAGTAGATTTCCAAAAGGGAGAGTGGTGGGTGTTCACTGTGATTGTTGACAACCTCAAATCTAATAAAGACTTGGGTTGCTTCACACAGAAAATGCTTTAGAGTAAGAAAGATATGGGGGAAACCCAACAAGAACTTGACTAGAGTTCTTGGGGCGTTGGATTCATGGTATTTATACTATTCTACAATGTTCCGTGCGTCCTGTAGGTAAGGGTTAAGGGTATGATATCATAGATGAGAGATACGAGATAACAGTCTAGACGTTTCTAGACCTTCGGTAATTAAATACATGAGGTGAGTCATGTGACGGGTCTAGACTGTGGGTCACGTGATGAGTCCGAAGAAAAGATAAGGTCATGTGATGTGAAAGGTGCATGTGTTGTCATGTGACCATGGAAAATATCACGTGACTAGAAAAAGAAAGATTAAGAAAATGAGCATTCATAACATTACCCCCCTGCTCTGGTTCACATTCCAGGCGAGACCAAATAGGTGGTGTGTCCATGAAATTTTCATAAGGATTCAATAGTGACATAAAGAGTTTTGTCGTCATCCGTAATCGTCATGGGGCACTCGGTTTTCTGACGTAGAAATTGTGCACTGCTTCCTTAGCATTGGAGAGGTGACCTTCAATCTCCCATGTGCGATCCTCTTCACCGTAACCTTTCCAGTGAACGAGGTACTTGAGCTTCTTCCCCTTTAATTTAGAGTCCACAATATAATCAACTTCGAACTCGACGTCCCTTTCATTGGTTACCGTAACCGGTCCAGGTTTGTACGAGATTTGACCAGGAAGTCAATCTTTATATAATTTAGTGCGTGATACATTCACGACTGGGTGAATCCACATCGAGTGGGGTAAGTTAAGGCGAACAGCGTTTTCTCCAATGTGTTCTATTATGGAATAGGGTCCGAGCCATCGCTCTGTTAATTTACGTGATTGGCGAGATTCTTGCAAGTTTAGATTCTCTGTTGATAGCCAAACTTGATCACCGGGTTTATAAATAGGCATAGTGGAGCGTTTCTTGTCGGCTTGTGCCTTCATCTCTACTTGCTTCTTTTCAAGATGATCCTTGGCATTAGCTAACGTCTGCTCCATGTTCTTGGCAAAGGTAGTGGCTGCCGGAGCCTGTGCTTCCATTGGTTCGATCCCCATACGAGGTGCATAAGATCGAGTAAGTTGAAAGGGGGACTTTCCCATGGAAGAGTGCTGCCTTTGGTTATAATTAAATTGCGCCAGTGCAAGCCATTCTGACCACTCATTTTGTTTCTTGGCGGTGTAAAGCTGCAGATACTGTTGAAGGTCTTGGTTGACCCTTTTGGTTTGCCCATCGGTCTGGGGGTGGAAAGCGGTCGACATACGTAACTCAATGTTCAACATCTTGCCAATATCCTTCATCAGTTGGGCTGAGAATTGAGGGCCTCTATCGGAAATAATAGATCTGGGAAGTCCGTGTATCTTCCATACGTGGTCTCGATATAATTTAGCCGTTTAGTGAGGTAACAGTTTTGTTCGTGGGAATAAATACCACTTCTTTAGAAAAGCGATCTACCACCACAAGGATGCTGTCATATCCGTTGGATGTGGGGAGATCTGTAATAAAGTCCGCGGAAATATCCTGCCAGGGACCTTCCGGAATAGAGTTAGGTTTTAATTTGCCAGCCAGGGGCATGTTCATCGGCTTCATCCGAGTGCATCGTTTGCATTGGATGCAATAGTCCTTTATTTGGGCACAGGAACCTTCCCAGTAATAGTAGCATGAGACTAACTCTAAAGTCTTCTCTGCGCCACCATGACCAGTCAGCATGCTGTCGTGATAGAGAGAAATGATATCCTGATGGAGTTCTAGGTCCTCAGGCACGTAGATTTTTCCATTGAGCTTCTGTGAACCCTTCTAGGGTTGTTTCTTTTAGTTGAGATTGTGTGTTCCTGACGCGTTCCAAGATCTTTTGCTCTTTGCCGTGGACGTAAGAGACTTCGTTTGTGGCACGTATATGTTCCGGGGGAATTACCGTGACTCCTTTATTGTCATTCTCAACACCAATTGTGTGGTCTTTGCGGCGTGAGAGAGCGTTGGCTTTTCCCATAGAAGCTCCTGGCTTCCATACCAACTCATAGTTGAATCGGGAGAGGAACTGAGTCCATCTCGCTTGTCTCCGATTCAGATCTTATTTTTTCATAAAATATTGCAAATTGGCGTGATCTGTCCACATCTCGAATTTCTTTGATTGTCCTTCAAGATGGTGTCACCATTGCTCTAACACTTGAATGATGGCCAGCATCTCTTTGTCGGCAATCGAATAATTATGACATGGAGTGTGACAAAAAGGCAACCAGATGCCATTTTCCTTCCTTCTCAATAGATAAGACGGCGCCCATGGCGAAATCAGATGCATCGCATTCTACATGATATTGGACATCATCTTCGGGATAAGCGAGTATAGGGGCTGTCGAGAATCATCCCTTCAGCGTGTCAAACATATTTTGTTCCTTTTGTGTCCACGTCCAAGTGTGGTCCTTTTTTGTAAGATCATTCAGGGGTCGTGACATAATAGAGAAGTCCTTTATAAAGCGGTGGTAAAAGTTCGCCAAACCCAAAAAGCTTCGCACGCCTTTTACGTTTGTGGGTGCGGGCCATTCCTGAATGGCTTTAACCCATTTCAATTCTGTTTTCGGACACAATCATTCCGAGGAAATCTACTTTCTTGGCACAGAACTTGCACTTTTCAGGTTTAATGAACAGGTCGTGATCCTGTAACTGCTTTAGTACCTCAAGTACTATCTTATCGTGTGCTTCTTTGTCTTTGGTCTTTGTGAAGACCAGGATATCATCGATATAAATAATTACAACTCCTTCCATATCAGCAAAGATGTCGTTCATCATGGCTTGGAAGGTCACGGGAGTTAGTTTGTCTGAAATACATCACCAGTGGTTTGAAACTCCCACGGTGGCAGACAAAAGCTCCTTTCCATTCATCACCTTCTTTGATGCATACATTATTGTATCCCCATCGTATGTCCATTTTTGTAAACATCTTTGCGCTCTTTAATCGATCCACCAATTGGGAGATAAGGGGGAGTGGGTAATTGTTTTTTACTGTCCATTCATTTAAATATCGATAGTCCTGAACCATCCTCTTTTTGCCATCTTTCTTGGGAATAAAAAAGACGGGTGACGTTTGTGGTGATTTGAAGGGGCGGATATACCCTTTTCGTAATTGGTTGTCCATGAAGTCTGAGACTTCCTTTTGTTCTTCTGTGGACATTGGGTAAAGTTTTCCTTTTCAGGGTACGTAGCCTTCCTTCATATCAATCACATGGTCCCAAGGTTTCCTTTCGGGCATACGCTCCGAACTCTTTTTTGAAAACACATCTAGGAATTTGTGGAATTCTCTGTTCCACCATCAACTCTACTTTGGGAGTGCTTGGCTGCTCAACCTTCCTTAGATGGCGATATATATATGGCATATCGTTCATTTCCTTTTCTTTTAAGGTTCTGACGAATACCGGTCTATCTGATAACATATAGCATGAATGTGGGCATCTTGTGAGTTTGACGGCACCTGTCTGCCAGTCAATCTCAGGGTTATGCTTACTAAGCCACGTGTATCCAAGAATGATCGGGTTCTTTCCCAGATCGGTAACTTCAGCCATGAGCTTCTCTCGGTGGCCATCGAAGTCTATTATTATTTCGGCCGAGTGAGTAATGTCTCCTGCCGAGTTCTTGGTTCCATCCACGTTGAAGATGGGTATGGATCATGTGAGTGGCATTGTGGCAATACTGTTTGCCTTTGCTCATGCTTTATCGATAAAGATTCCATTGGCTCCGCTGTCTAGGAGCACTTTGGTTTCTTTCATGTTGTACTTGGTCGTGGCCGAAGCCACCTTCAGATCCAAGCTTATCTCTTTGTTCTGCTTGATGGACCTTATTAGGATCCATTCCGGGGTTTCATAAATAGAGGGAGATGATGTAGGTGATAATTTCTTTGTATTTTTCTTGACCGAATTAAGCCTGCATTCACCTGCAGCGAGCTCACTTTTGTAAGGCCCGGTCTGGTTTTTATCGTAAAAAGAAATGGAAGAAGTGTTCTCACAGGACTGTACATTGCTATCATAATTTAATGTCCCATTTTGGAAGTTGAAGAAATCCTCCATATTCGACGTAAGTTTGTAATACAGAAAAACTATTAGTGGATGGCGAATTCTCGTGCTTTCCACTACTTTGTCTGTGCAGTGTCCTGTTTGTACCCCCCTGAGCACCTGGTGCACTCAGAGAGTTTACTCTTTTCCCAAAAGATCTGTGAAGTAGGCTTTCACTGCTTCGAAATCCATGGTAGCGATTTGCGTCATTCTCGCATCCGCTTTCCCTTTTCCCTTGATATCATTGTTAACAGCTGGCGCTTCCTTAGCTGTATTCGTGCGTATGTGGCGATACTTGCTGCACCGCCGGCTATGCCCTCCCCCAAGGAAGTGGCAATCTGCGCATTCATTGCAGGGTTTTTTTGCAATCTTTGACCATGTGGTCACTCCTGCAATTGAAGCACTTCATTTTACGTACCGCATCGATTTCCATTGGTTGGCCCTGTCCACCGTAAGTGCGGGCCGTTGAGGATGATGCATGTCCTTGCTGATATTGTCCTTGTTGGGCAAAAGCCGTGTGGCATTTGATTGGAGTTGGAAGGACTCGATCAAATTACCCGTATCCTTGATAATTTGAATATAAGCGTCGACCGAAGTCTGGCGCTTGCCATTGATGAAAATGTGCTTTATTACATCCTCGCGGACATTTCATTCGAGTAAGTAGACCCCCATTGGGTCTCCGCATTTGGCTCGCTCGTAAAGAGCTAACCACCTTGTAAAGAACACTTCTGTTCGGTCCCTTGGTCCTTGTCGGAGATGGGTGAGTCCGTCTATGGCATTGTCGTTATCGAGCCCGGGCTTGAATCAGGCATCGAGAAGCTTCCATAGTGCTTCGTAGGTCGGCCAGGCGTGTAGTGATCCATTGATAAATTTGATGAGCTGGTTTCTGGCCCACATGCCAGCTCCGTTGGTATCCTTCTCATCTCCTTTACTGCCAATGCGTGAGAAGACCGCAATGGCAATGTCTTTGTCTGTTATGAAAGTCTCGGCATTACTGTTTATGTAAAGTTGGAGACGAATCTTCCAACTATCATATCCATCGTATGCTCCATTGTACATACTTGGGTCTGGTACAACCTCGACTTTCTTGGAGATTTTAACCTCCCTTGTTGTAGATCCGCCCACTCCTTGTGCGGCAGTCAGCGCGTCCAGCGTTCACTGCATTGCAAGCAGGGCATCTTGCAGGACGGAGATTTGCTCTGCCTGCGAGGCCATTGGTGATGAGGGTCAGGAGTCAAGGGGGGCGTTGGATTGTTCCTCGTACTCAGAGTCTTTGGGGCTGTGTGACTGGTGGGAGGACCACAGCTTGCCTGATTGGGATTGGATAAAGTTGGAGCGCTAGTACTTGCTCCCTTGTGCGTTCCGTGTCATTGCGGGAAATATCATGTTGGGTGAGGAAAGGTGTGTCAAACCTTAACTCTGATCGTATGTAGTCGAGGATGGTGAGTCTCAAGACTTCTGCTTCTTTGGGGCCTTCGTAGGCGTCGTTTGGATCGATCTCGGGTGTGAGTGCCTGGAGATCTACTTCAACTTCTTCTTTTTGGGGAAGAAGGGGATCATCCTTTGTAAAAAGAAAAACCTTGTGAGGATTGCTCCAGCAAGACGAATCGAGACAATAGCCTCCTGACTTCGTGAAGAAAAATAAACAATTCCTAGTTTGTGCGGGCACAAGATGCTCTTGCGCACAAATTTCGGACTAAGGTGACTAAGGTAAAGAAATGAGCCTCACGAGGACCGCGATGTATCGCAAAAGAAATAAAGGGTTGTGGAGCGGTTTTTAAACGAATTAAGAGCACACGAGCTCACTCCTGTGCCGCACTAACAGCTAAGCACCTTCTCTGGTCTATCACCAGGGTATACGTAAAAAGAAAAGTGCCAAGTGGCAATCGAAGGTTAAAACGTTTGAAGTCCCCAAAAGGCTAGGGTCCGCCTATGTGCCCTTAAGACTGGGCATGGCCTATGAAGCAGTATAGAGTGAAGCAACAGAAGTATGGACAGTCAAGTTCTAATGTTGACAACCTCAAATCTAATAAAGACTTGGGTTGCTTCACACAGAAAATGCTTTAGAGTAAGAAAGCTATGGGGGAAACCCAACAAGAACTTGACTAGAGTTCTTGGGGCATTGGATTCATGGTATTTATACTATTCTACAATGTTCCGTGCGTCCTGTAGGTAAGGGTTAAGGGTATGATATCATAGATGAGAGATACGAGATAACAGTCTAGACGTTTCTAGACCTTCG
>JBBPMQ010000639.1:0-12655 GCA_038090375.1 Boletus rubroflammeus | reverse complement strand
AGATCGTTCTAGCCCTTCGGTAATTAAATACATGAGGTGAGTCACGTGACTGGTCTAGGCCCTAGGTCACGTGATGAGTCCAGACAAAAGATAAGATCAGGTGATTAGAAAGGTGCACGTGTTGTCATGTGACCGTGGAAAATATCACGTGATTTGAAAAAGAAAGATTAAGAAAATAGAGTTCGTAACATTCATCACCAAGATGCTCAGCACACATTGTGCGCTGAGGGTGAGAAAATCGTCGATGACACGTGAGAGGGTGGCCTGATATGTCATAGTCAACAGTTCATTTGAGAGTAAGTATTTAGAGGAGGATACTACTGACAATATATGATTCTATATCGTCAATCGACATATGCCAGAGAAGGACTATAAGTTTCCCAATTACCAACCAACTCTGAAGGACTTTCTCTGGGACAAGGTCATAGATCAGATATGGCATGACTTGGGCGAGGCCCTTGAAGTGTTTCCCAACAAGACTGTTCTTGTACCTAACAATATAATAGTCAGCATTGAGAGTTGGACAGTTGAGCCCTTCTCTGTTGATGGATTCCAGTCGCGTCTGAAATGCTTTGAGAGAATAGCCCTTTTCGAGAATGTGGACCGTTTGACCCCAAAAATACTTGACAACACCGAGAAGTATCGTATGAAGGATCTCTGTTGGGGTGTCTTTGTGGATGTCCAATCCCTGCATCCCAAGCAGTGGGTTAATATGGTCGTCAAGCGATTGGCCTCCAAGTAACACATCCAGTTCACTGTTCAAACAGGCGGTAACCTCGGCCTCCGACAGCACAGGTCTTCTAGCTGTACGCTTCCATAGCACCTTGCCAAGTGCCAATAGCTGGTCCACGATTGCAGCGGTTGCACTGTCTCGAATGCCGGTTTGACTGACAGCATTCCTGACCTTTTTGTACCGCCAGAGAGCTTGGAAAGCTCAATCTGACGTTTAATTTCAGCACAAGTGTCTTCGGGGGTATGCAACTCGCCACACTGAGAAAAGGCAGTTAGTCCGCGACAAGCAAATAAAGTTGACAATACCTGAAAGATAGAGATATATCCCTGGTCGGTTTTCTTCTCTGCATTTGTACCGCCAACTTTGCAAGTTTGGCAAAGGTAATTACACCTCAATCCCCCATGGCTACACTCCTCAGCTTGCATCAGGTTGTCGCCTGCAAGGATCAAGGTATATGGAATGAGTGTGACCTCTTCTTGATGCTTGACATTGAACACTACAATGGGGTTATCGGCTGCTTTTCTGGTAGACGAATTTGTAACTGAAATATGTACAATTCACAGTGACAGACTTACCGGATCGAGTCTTTCATGCCTTGCATCAACTCCATTGGGGTAGCATGAGGGGAACTTGATACGAATCGAATCGAGAACTCTTGCTCGAGCATCTATCGTGGCAGTAAACCGTTCGACACATAGATTACATGATGCTTGTTCCATTGCTTCAAGATATTCCCTGAAACATCATCCATGAATATAATCAGTGGCACAGTGTAGATCATCTGTCCACCTGATTGCTCCCGAAGCGGATTTGGCATAAGATTTGAGAATGCGATAGAGGAAGCTTCAAAATTGAAGCATTGGATACAGACTCACGCTAGCGAAACGGCATGACGAACCTGTGAAGTGGATTCCCAACTCTCTGGCCCGGTGCCAGAGATCTTCGAATGTGTTGAAAAACGTTGAAACTGGGATGATGATCATCTCCAGATCAACTGCAAATCCCTCCTGCAACAAGCAAGAATGAACGATCAATAAATGACAGACTTCAATATAATTTTAGCAGAACTCGGAACGAACCACAGTCTTTGAAACTTTGTATCCTAGCACAAGAATCGTTGGCTCCACGAATTCTCCCTCAGGCAACATTCTCACCTGGAAAATCCTCTTGGGTATGAAGTACTGGCCTGTTGATTGTTGGAGTAGCTCATTGACAAAGTAGATGGCACGATCAATGCGGACACACGGAGGCACAAGACCATCCGGAAGGTCGTGAAGTAGCTTACTTCTGTGGTGCACTTGTGACATGCCGCCTTGTCCATCCTCGGGGTATTCTTGCATTGCAAGTCGAGTAAGTGGGTTTGAAAAGTCCTACATCCACCATAGTCCATTCATATTAGAATAGTTCTTCGAATCAACTACAATGTTACTTACCATAGCAATCGTCTTGCCGATAGCGTTTAGGTAGAACACAGAACCTGAAGCCGCTGTCACCTTCTCTGTCAGCATTCCCAGGAGCTCCATGAAGTGTTCTTGCATTTTTTTCATAGCATACATGGATGGCACCTCAGGTGCTCCAAGGTCCCTCGCCCATGTCAAGACCGCCGCTTTCTGTGCTTGCGAGAACCTGAGGCAGGGAGAGCTAAAAAGGACATGGGTCAAGAATTCCTATACAACCATCAGCAAAATGGACCGTGAGACCCGTCTAAACCTACTGGCATTGATTTCCAAGGATATAACAGTTCATTAGCAGAAACATGGGCAGCCGCCTTGGACTTGGTAGATTGCGAGGTCCTCTTAGCAACAGCTATCCACCCTTCAATATTTAAAAAAGAAAAATATCAGGAGAATACTGACCATCAACATCGATGCCATAGTTTTCGAAATTAGGAGGAAGAAGATCTAGTTTGTCCATGTCTTCGAGTGGTGGCAGCACGGTGGAAAGGATAGGTTCACCACTCTCAATCCTTCTTTGTATCTCGTCAAAGTAGTCATCGATAGGTATAGTGCGTTCCGCTTGAAATTCGTCCCAAAGTTGGCTCAACAGTACTTCAAAATCTCCGCAGTTGATGTTAGATGGAGGTGAGATTGGGAGAGAACTTGATGGGGTCACATCAGGGTCCATTATTTCCAAGTCCAGGAAGCTCTGAGATTGGAACGGCATTGACTGAGAAAGTTTGATGGTCCCGAGCCTCGGTAGTAATATCTGCTGTCCTTTCTTCTTTGCTGTTCTCTGAAGATTCTTCTGATGCTTTTGGGAACGAATATGGTCTGCTACATGACAGCAACGTATAGGTCTCTTGACGCTCCGACTCAGGCATACTTGGCATATGACATGGCGTGGGTCATCATCAACTTCAATGAACACTGAGAAGCAGTTAGGTTTGGAAAAATACTGATTCTAAATTCCCTTACCATTTGTATCGAGAGGGGGCAGTTTAAAAGACCTGGCCATCAGTCCAATCAATACAAGGTTCGAGTCTGAGATTCGGCGTCGTGAGTGTCACATGACTTCAAGAAACTTTTGGCCTGGAAATTTCATTTGTGTAAGTTTCCAACAAACCACCACATTGGAACCCGCCACTTAGTCCTGCTCTGCTACAACGATGTCAACCACAGTCAATGTCAAAACTTCTCTCAGACAGAACGGATGCACTCTTGACGCGCTTGATCTGTCTGTTCATTTTCACAGTGCTCTTTACTTCAGGAATCCCCCTGAGCACATCGTAAGTTTCCTGCGTGAAAGTCTTGTGTACCGTTTGATTGACCATTCGACACTCTTGCTCAGCCTGTGCAAGTCTACATTCGCCTCTCCGACGAATGGGCCTCATTACTCCCCATTGTCCATCATATGTCTAAGGGAAAGCTCACTGCCCAGGAACCATTGATGCCAGTAAGTTCCCCGCCACTGGCTGTCATGCAAGTGCTTATTATTGGCAGGCCATGTTCCCTTTCCTCCCACTCCCATCTCATTTTGAGCCTACTGATAAATGTCAGTGGCAACTGTTGGCAGAACAAATCGAGCACTGCTTGGTGGCAGATCCCCTTCTTGACTCCAAGCACCCGGAGTGCTACCGCTTGATGCGGGAGCTCTTCTGGATGTCATTTATTGCTGCTCATCCGGATTTCCTCAGGGCAATTGGCCTCATTGGGATGCGATGATCCCAATGGAGGGGGGCTTTATATCATGTTGGATGTTGAAAGACAAGGATTCCAAGCTGCTAGATAGGCCTCTTCATTCTGTCATCTGGGAGCAGTTCCAGAGTGTGATTTATGACGCATTGGTGATACCTTCCATTCAGTGATTTTGTTGTGTCATGTCATGTATATATGCCCATGCATCGCGAATACGATTCCTCTTGTTTTCTAAATCATAGCCTGACCAAAACTTGAACAAAAAAAGTCAGCGACAGCGCTCCATAGTGCTAATCTTCAAATGTGAGTTCAACGCCAAAAGAGCTCTGACAATGCACTTTGACTTATCCCCCGACCTGATCTGTTGCCAACTCACCTAAGATCATGTGGAGGATTCATCTTGTATTCGATTGCTATCAGTATAAGTCCTTCATGCCCTAATTGATCTGATTGTCGATGTGACGAGCGAGCAACATTTAGTAGGCCCTCTCCTGATACCCGATGAACATATTCTGTGACTACGGTACAGTGTATTGGCACAACTGTCTGCTCCAGGTCGAAGCATGAGCCCCTCCGATTTGTCAGCAGGGTCTCCGCTGGAGCACTTGTGAGGGTCTGGCTGGCATCCAAACCAGTATATTACACAAACGCTCCCTTCTCGACCTGCTGCAAACAGTTTTAAAGTAGTTTCTCATTTATCGGCTTGGTCTCCGCTGAAGCATTTTCAGGCATCTAGCTTACACTCGGGGCGGCGTATCACGCGAACGCTCACTCCTCAACGTACCGCAAGTAAGTGTAAAACGGTTTCGGGCATCTTGCGCCGATGTATATGAAGAGTCTAACATATATTGCTTTCACATTTTCCGTCAATCGTCAGTTTTCGGAAAGCCTAACTTGGGCGTGTAACTACTTTGACCACATAATTTCTATCGAGAATTTCTTTCCATGTTCTGCTCACTTGCGTCTTTCCAATCATGCTGTTCAGTTCGTCACTGGGTCTGGTAAGTTCACTGCTCGCTAGCCACTCACTCGACGCTCGCGCGGAAAACCAGAACTACAGGGACCTATTGATCGAGCAAGGCATCATCGCGCTCATCCATCATCATGTTTTTGCCGTGTACTGAGCTCGTCACAAGATTAGCATGCGCCTGCAGAGAGTCCTCGAGTCGGACTAGCGTTTGTCCGCTCACAACCCAAGGCACCTTTTTTTTTTTCCACAGGCATCCGGGCCAGCGCCAATGCGTCGAGTCGCGGTGGCGACGTTCTCTCTCGTCACCGCCGGTATGGTATGCCGTTATGTGTGACTCATGATGGGGCGACGACAGAGCTCCTTCCCGCATCAAAACGGCGGCTCTGGCAAAAAAAATCCATACCGCCCAAACGCTCTTTTCGGTTCCCAACGACGTCCGACTTCCTCGGAGCGAGGGCGAAAACGCGTTTCCATCCAACGGACAGTACCTGACATGTTTGACGCGACGATTACGCCGGCGGCCCACTGCTGCACTAGTCACGGTGCGAGTCCTCATCTATCGACTTGACAAGTCCGGACGGAATCGTCAATCGGAGTAGAGATGGCGGACGTCAATACATGCACGACGCGTTTTGCAGAATTTAAGTTGGATGAAAATGTCGTCCGAAACGTGAAGACTGGACTTGGAATAGAAATTGACATTTGGACAGTAGCAATACTTGAATTTTTCCGACCGAAAATGCGTGGGCTCAAACTTGAAGTATGGGCAAATGTGTTGGCTCTTCATGAAACTGAATGTATTTGGCTCTTCCTGAAAGTCGGTGATATCGCAAGTATTGGCCCGCATATTTTCGACCACGAAAACATCACATCTTGCCGTTGCCCAAGCGTCAACTTATATTACAAGTTCAGTCTTCACATTTCGGACAACATTTTCACCCAATTTAAATTCTGCAAAACGCGTCGTGTGTGCCAGTGTTCGAACTTAGATACTAAATTTGGTATTCCCCTAACGTACTATCCCACAGCCTCCGGGATCCCCGTCACTTCTACAATGAACTTACACGGCTTCGTCAGATTTAGACTCAGTGCAGAGTTAGTGGTGCGCGCTCCGGTTAAGAAGGATCATCGCACGTAGTTGTTCTCTGCCGAATTCATGCAGCCGGCTTAATATCGACACAAGAGCTTTCGAACTTCATCTCGCTTCCGCTCTACACTTGACCAGTAAGCCAGCCACGTATTCGAAATTTGAAGACGAGCATTGACCTTGATGGACTCGTAGACCCTCATCATGTTCTTTCTTCAACGCGACTTTCCGAGGGTTCGTCGTTCGGTATATCATACAAGTTCGACTCATTCCGAGAGAAAGTACTCGATAACATGTTCTGTAGAGGGAGTTCTCACCGCCAGTGGGATGATAAAGTCCAACAGACTAACTATCTCGGATCGTGAGCGTGTCGAAGTAAGCACGAAGCGTACGTGCCGTCGTCCGTCAGTGGATGTCCTGAATCTCAGGATTCAGTTATTTCATTTCTCCCTAAAAATTCGCATGCTTCGCTCCATATCGTCGGCGAAGAAACCTGGTTTGGCCTTACTTCCAGGTCTCGGTGGTGGAGTCTGTCACCGACCAGTGTTGTACATATCACAGTGTACGTCATATTGAGGTACGTCCATTCCATGACTATGTTGGCCGCACAATGTCCTTCAGGCTCAAGGGTCTTACCCACCTTGGAAGCATCCCTCACGTCCCTGCGCGCCGACTACCCCGACATGAACGTGGTGTTTGCATAGCCATACCCAACCATCATTGGCCAGATGCCAAGGGATGGAACAAGGTTCTCGAGAGTCAAGACGGTCGCGATCGTTTTCATGTTAGTTTATGCAGTTGTCGACCCAAGGGCTTTAGGACCGATCAATCGGCCCGTACGTGATCTGCGTGTATATTGCGTTCCACGAGCTGCGGTGGCTGCACTCCTGCCAATTGTGAGTGCTTGTATTCACATACGTTGCATTCTGATCATTGACTCGCCCAGGCGCTGATGACTTTCACTAATTCCACGCGATTATCTACAAACCTGAAGCGCATAAATCCTGCATAAATGCGCACTTCGTGCGGCTAAGCGTCACGTACCCTTTTCATTTTGGCCAATGGGAGACTCGCAAAAGTGTCGTCGAATGAGTCCGTTATTTTTGCGCTTTTTAGATGATGGATGATCTTTTGTTTCGTGTTCCCCCTGAGATCTTGCGGGAATTGAACGGGGCCTACCCAATCCTCCCCACTATATTCAATTTGTCTTCGTTAGTCCGAGTACCAATCAGGGGCGGTCATATGATATGCATCGGCCAAGAATGACAATAGTAAGTCTCGACATTTGACGAAACACCTGACTGTTTTCTTCCCTATTATTAGATCGCTGTGACGGAAGGATAGGTAGGTATGCCCGACCTCGTCGCACCGGCAGGCATGCTAGGCGAAAGGGCTGTGTGCAGAAGGGTGCAATGGAAGGGGGGGAGGCCCTTTCTCTGTATAAAAGACAAGTTGTAGAACCACTCACCATCAGTCAAACAGTATCTAATCGCCTCTCGAACAAGTCAACTCACACACCGCTAGCAAGATGTACATCCGCTTCTCTGCCCTTCTCCCCGTCGCTGCTCTCGCTGCAGTCGTCGCCGCTGCGCCCAACGCGCTCAAAGCCCGTCAAACCACCCAATGCAACACTGGCTCGATCCAATGCTGCACCAATACTTACTCTGTGAGATTTCCCTGCTCCTCACGCTTTCGCGCTTTGCGCTAACGACGGCCCATACTGTAGCAAACCGACACGACGCTTACCACCCTCCTCGGACTACTCGGGATTGTCCTTCCCAGCGTCGCAGGTCAAGTCGGGCTCGGCTGCACCCCGATCACAGTCGTCGGTACGGGTACGGGCGCTGTGTGCACCCAACAGCCCATCTGCTGCACTGGCAATACCTACGTAAGCTGACGTAGTGTCTGAACGCACGAGCGATGCTGATCACTCTCTTCCGCACACATAGAACGGTTTGATCAACGTTGGCTGCTCTCCAATCACCCTCAACGCGTAAACGGCCGGAATATGCGGCGCCCAATTCGTCACCATGGCCCTTGAATTTATTTCTTTTCTTTTCTTGGTTTCTTGGTTTGAATAGGAGTTATAGACTTTTGTACCAGTGTGTCATTGGTGTGTGAAGGGAATGCGATCGAATGAATGGATCCACCTTCGGTGTTGGAATTTGCCCGAAAGAAATATGTACATATATATATTGAAAGAAGCTCGGATCAGATCTTCCTCTCTGGGTTGGTCACATTGCAATGGTATGATATGTGAACAAATGAAACATTGAGCGCACAGATCCTGGATATCGCAAAAGGAAGGGACATACTCTCCCCGAGCGCAGACTCGGACGGAAGCAATTCAAACGTCGGAACGCATGCTGATGATCAGCACGTCGATCGAACCATAGGTCGGACACTGATAGCAAGCGTTACCTCGCACACCATTATCAGCCTACCGTGCCAGTGGGTTACAAGCAGCTAGCGCCGTCCATCATGGTGTAACGTATCCCCGATCTACAGCTCCCATTCACCGCATTCTCAGCTGAGGGGTGTCGGGGCCCCTCGGGGGCGACCATGGATGATGAATGGAACAGGCTTTGTGCTGCTGGAAGCTTTGAAGAGCCCTTTTTAAACTCGGACTTGGACCCTGTCTAACGTCAGTCGAGGGGATTATGCCGTGGCTGTCCCCAAGACGGGGCCCAAGTTGAACACGAACGTTGTGGAACCCCAGATAGAAAGCAGAACGGGCTGCTATTCCACTGACAGCCACGCCTCGGACTAGATGCAACGGGGGGATTAGTTGATAATCAAAATGACATATTCTTGCTGGGTCTCTACGCGGTGAATTTGTTTGTTGACGTGTGTTGTGTCATAATGTATACGGTCACATTGAGGTACAGACCATGATGGCCTCACAACTGCTTCGACGGTCTTATTTCTGACAGCTTCTGTTATGTCCCGCGCGCCGTACTTTGGAATGAACGAACGTGGCGGTTGACCTCATAGCCATGGCCCATATGCATAATCGGCCAAATGACGGAACAACGGTCTCAAAGCGGTCGGTTTTCTGTCACCTTATGTAGTTATGGGCCGCCTTAGAGTCGATCAATCGGCACGCCCATGATCCGCATCTACATTGTATTCACAATTTCAGTGATCTGCCAGGGCCCACTGGTGAGTCTGGACCCAGTCCCATTAGCCGTCTCACAGCAGGTTGCGTTATGATTCTGGTCATTTTCTCACCTACGAAATTGTTGGCGCTAGTTTCTCATGGTAGACGGCCATTTCGTTTTGTATTCCCCTTGAGCCCCTGCGGCAGAATGGGGTCTCATCCTCCCCGCCGTATTCAATGCGTTTTTGTCAGTCCAAGCACAAATGAGCGGTGTCCATATGATATACGCAGTCAACAACGCCGCTCGTGAGTCTCGACATTTCACGAACTTGGCTTGTTTCCCCTTACTACATTGCTGTGATGGAATAACAAGTAGGTACGCCCGACCTCGTCGTATTGACCAATGTGTGCTGGGCGAGTGGGCTGTGTGCAGAGGGATGCAATGGAAGGGGCGAAAGAGGCTCCCACTCTGTATAAAAGATAGGTTGCAGAACCGCTCATCATCATCAGCAAAACAGGCGATCAGATACTCTGGAACAAGTCAACTCACTCACCGCTAGAAAGATGTACATCCGCTTCTCTGCCCTTCTCCCTATCGCTGCTCTCGCTGCAGTCGTCGCCGCTGCGCCCAGCGAGCTCGAAGTCCGTAACAGCGGCACTTCCCAATGCAACACCGGCTCGATCCAATGCTGCAACAGTACTTACTCTGTGAGAGATTTCCCTGCTCCTCACGCTTTCGCGCTTTGTGCAAACGATGGCCCACACTGTAGCAAACCGACTCCACGCTTAACTACCTCCTTGGACTACTCGGGATTGTCCTTCCCAGCTCCACGGGTCTCGTCGGGCTCAGCTGCTCCCCGATCGGTACTGGAACAGGCGCTACGTGCACCCAGCAGCCCGTCTGCTGCACTGGAAACACCTATGTAAGTTGACCTTGTTTTCTGAACCCACGAGTGATATTGATCATTCTCCTCCGCGCACATAGAACGGGTTGGTCAATATCGGTTGCTCTCCCATCACCATCAACGCGTAAACAGCCGGAATATGCGGCAGTGATCAAGGCATCGTGACGAGTTTCGAAATGTTTTCTTTCTTCCATATGTAGTTTGTATGAATAGGGGTTATGGGATTTTGGATCGAATGAATGGGTCATCCTTTGGTGTTAAATTATGTCTAAAAGACCCGCGCCAACGAGTGGTAAATCGTTCAAAAGAACGTCGTGAGAAGCTCAGATCAGATCATTCTCTCCGGACCGATCACCTTCAAAAGTGAACGATGTGGCTGTGCACGCAGAGACTCCGCGTTTAGTCAGCAGAAGCATGTCCTGCTAAAGCGTCGTAGAGTAGAGCAGGTTCAGCATGCATTCCATCACAACTCAGCAGCGTCATTCCTCATCTACCTCATCCAACGGATCCAGCTCACAGACCCTGCTATCGCGAAAGTGACATACTTATGCTGCCGCGTCGTGCGCAGATCGCCCATTGACGGAAACAATGTCGGAACGCATGATGATGATCAGTATGTTGATCGAACCACACGTTGGAATTGATAGCAGGCACTGCGTCCCGTTTCAGAATGCGCCACTGGCGGACAGACCCTGCCACACGCCATGACCAGTCCGCGGAAAAGCCACCATCCACTGTCAACAGCGCAGTGGAATTCTCACGATAATAGATCCTGCTCTATAATCTCAGACCTGTCGAGGCAAAGGTAAGCGTGCCACTTTGCTGAGTGGTAATCGTTGGTAAGCATTGTAGCTGTTGAACAAGAATGAGATGAGGCCGAGCTGAAGAAAATCCGTCCATTTCCGCCAATTCAACTTCGTGCTTTTTTATAGCAATTTCGGCTTGCCCCTCGACACATGCTGGACCTGGCTAAGCGGAGAACGTGGTATTCTCATGATGAATACATGGCGAAAACAGACTCGCGCGGACACCTCGGGCGAAGACGGCGCCTCGCTAGTCTCCCCAAACCAGACCTAAAACCTCAAGGTCAGAAGACAGCCGTTCTGATCATACGCAAGGCTTCTCAACTGTGACAGGCCACCCACGTTGACAGTGACTAACTCCACGACTGACGGAACAACGGTCTCAAGGGGGTCGTTTTTATGTCACTTTATGTAGTCGGGCCGCCTTAGAGTCGATCAGTCGGCACACTCATGATCCGCCTTACATTGTATTCGGTGAGCTGCCATATTTGGTACTGGAATACGTTGTCCGTCAAGACTCGGCACCGTGTATGTAGCGTTGATGCTTCCGATGCGGGACCGAGTGGTGTGTGGTCCCAGGCTAGGCTCGCAAGCCATCTCGCCGCGGGGTGTCATCATTGGTAGTCACGTACGTTGGATTATAATTCTAGCCAGTTTCTCACCCATGCACTGATATGGCACTGGTCTCATGATAGACGAACATTTCGCTTTGTATTCCCCCTCAGCCCATGCGGACAAAATGGGGTCAAATCCTTCCCGGCGTATTCAATGCGTTTTCGTTAGTCCAAGCACCAACGAAAGGTGATCGTAGGATATGCCCAGCCAGAAACGCCGCTTGTCAATCCTGAGATTTCACGAAACACTTGACGTTTTTTTCCCATTGTTACATTACTGTGACGGAATAACAGGTCCGTACGTCAGACCCCGGCGCATTGATCAATGTGTGCTAGGCGAACGGGCCGTGTGCACATGGGTGCAATGGAAGTGGGAGAGAGACCCTCCTCGCTGTATAAAAAGGTCAGTCGCAGAACAGCTCACCGTATCTGCAAAACAGTATCCCATCGCCTCTCGAGCAATTCGACTCACCAACTCTACCGCTATAAAAATGTTCATCCGCTTCTCTGCCCTTCTCCCCGTCGCTGCTCTCGCTGCAGTCGTCGCCGCTTCGCCCAGCGCGCTCGAAGCCCGTCAAACCTCCCAATGCAACACTGGCTCGATCCAATGCTGCACCAATACTTACACTGTGATATTTCCTTGCTCCTCACGCTTTCGCGCTTTGCGCTAACGATGGACCACACTATAGCAAAACGACACAACGCTTAACGAGCTCCTCGGAACACTCGGGATTGTCCTTCCCAACGTCTCGGGTCTCGTCGGGCTCGGCTGTACCCCGATCACGGGCCTCGGTACTGGTACGGGCGCTGTATGCACCCAGCAGCCCGTCTGCTGCACTAGCAACACCTACGTAAGTTGACCTTGTTTTCTGAACGCACGAGCGATGCTGATCGTTCTCCGCATACAGAGCGGATTGATCAACCTCGGCTGCTCTCCCCTCAACCTCAACCTGTGAACAGCTGGAAAGATGCGTTAGTGTGCACGTCGTCACGGTGGCTCTCGAGATATCTTCTGTCTTCCTTATTTAGTCGTTTGAATAGGGGTTATGGTGTTTTCGTGATGTAATGAATGTGTTGTAGCACGATGAGCGCGAGTGTGAGAAGACCTCAGACGAGATGGGGGATGCAAGTTAGGCTTAGAACTACTGTCCCCTATTGTACAGCTCGTCTTAAATACTAGACTACTCAATAGCTAGAGTAATCCTATAGATTAGATACTTTGCTGCGTCATTGGTACTGCTTGGCATGACGAGGCCGAGAGTAGCTTGGTCATGTTTGGCCTAATGGCCGAGTGGTCGCTTTCCAACAA
>JBBPMQ010000638.1:0-12690 GCA_038090375.1 Boletus rubroflammeus | reverse complement strand
AGTGCCATCAAGGAGCATCCGGATGTAGGGCAAATCTGTCCTCTGACGAGTCGAGCGACAAATCTCCGGGATAGGTTTAGCAGGACCGTTGGGAAGTGGCATAGGTGAGTGGTTCTTGATGACCGTATCGGATTGGCGATTGGTTTGCAGATTGGAATTGGCTTTATTGTCGCTCTCCCCCTCAAGCTGCTGGTCGTCGGTGTCAGCCTCCTGACATTTATCAAACGTCACGTTGCGTTCAACGGAGATGGTACGACGATCGTCCAACCAGATGCGGTGAGTGCCACTCTCAGCATCATAACCCACCCATTGCCCCTCACAAGCCCTAGAGTCGAGCTTCGACCCGCTATCGTTGTGGATCCACATGTGAGCGCCCCAGACAGGTAGGTGAGTCAAGTCCGGCTTCTGTTCTGTCAACAACTCATAGGGTGTTTTCCCGTCCAGAACACGCAATGCGGTGCGGTTTTTGATCCAAACAACATGCATGATGGCCTCCCCCCACAACGTCTTCGGCAGCTTACTGGCGTGCAACACCGTCCGAACCCGTTCGACAAGGGTGCGATTGAGGCGCTCAGCGACACCATTATGTTGAGGGGTGTCATGAGTGGTGAGTTTGCGCTCAGTACCTTCTGAATGCAGATAACGAAAGAACTCATCGATTAGGTACTCCCCCCCACGGTCGGACCGCAAATGTTTGATTTGGGTCCCCTTCTGGGTCTTTGCCCAAGCCACATACGACCGATAAGCCTCGAAGGTGTCGGATTTTGCTGCAAGTAGGTGAAGGTGTGTGTATCGAGTGTAGTCATCGGTAAAGGAGGCGTAAAAACGTTTGTGTCCAGGAGTCTGAATATCAGATGGCCCCCAAACGTCAGTATGGACTTCGTCACCAAAAGCTGCACAGCGCCTAGGTTCCCAAACAATCCCTATAGGTTTGCGGGTCGCTTTTCCATACTCGCAAGACTCGCACTGACCCATTGTCGTCTGAGTAGGGTCCAGCTTCACTCCCTTGACCATTCCTTTTGCAAGCATATTCCGTATCATGTTAGGTGCGACGTGTGAGAGGCGTGCGTGCAACTCTGACATGGGGAGCACCTCAACGGGGTTTGTAGTGCCTGCAAACAGTAGGGGTGTCGAACAGCGAACTCGATACAAGCCGTGACTGACTGCTACTTCCCCCACCAGCTTCTTGTGAGAATCGAAGATACGACAAACGGAGTCCCTGAAGAGAGCTGCGTAACCAGCACCTGCCAATTTGGATATGGATACAATGGTGACGCCGATGGCCGGTGCATACAACATATCCTTAAGAAGTACGCGTGCCTTAGCCTTCCCATTAGGTACTTCAATGTACAGATCTCCGCGTCCCACAGCATCAAAGGTGCGGTTATCAGCCGCTTTGATGGGTCTAGGGGTCGTCGCAACAAAGTTCATGAATTGATTGCGATAAGGTGAGAGGTGTAATGACGCTCCGCTGTCGTACAAATCAATGGTGATGGTTGGTGTGGAGTTTTGTACGAGGACAGCAAATGGAAGACTGGTAAAGGCCAGTTCGTTAACGGAGTCGTCAATTAACCAAACCGCGTCAGGTTCCTGTTTGCCAGTGACGGTGTTTGCACGGTTGGACTGTTTTGAGTCACTAGACGATTGTGATCCCTTGGAATCCTTCGTGAGCTTTCCCTTCAGTTTCCACCCCTTTGGAGCTTGACCAAACTTGCCCCCTCCCTCTTCCCAACAGTCGGGAGCCTTATGTCCATATCGCCCGCAATTATGGCAGTCGCCATCAAATTGCTTTGAACGGCCCTTCTGGTTCTTGCCACTTCCTTTCACGTTGAAAGCGGCATCCTCTTTGTCCCCCTTTGACTTAATGGTTCCTTATGCAATGAAGTGGTCGTACGTGTCGATGACCATAGAGATTAGTTCAGTCGAGGAAATGCGATGATTCTGAAGTCACATGTTTGATGAGACAGAGGTGAGAATGGAGTTATACGAGCGGGGTAATGATATGAAGATCATGTTAAACAGATCGTCATCAGAAACGGGATGGCCCAGCGACGCAAGTTCTTCTCGGAACGCGCTGACCTTCTGGAAGTGGGCACAGGCGTCCCCTCCCTCTTTCAACTTCAATTCGCCAAGCTGACGTCTCTTCTCCACTCCAACGACGAGCGATTGTTGTTCGAACTTGGCCCGAAGAACTTGGTAGTATTCGGCCGACGTCTCTTTATTCATGATGTCAATGAAGAGGGAATCAGGTGTGGTGACAGCTATTTGTTGCTTCACCGTGGCATCCACTTCTTGGACAAGGTCGCATAGTTGCGAACAGCCTGGACCTCATCGCTCATGGTGGGTATCCACGCTGGTGAGCGTCCTACTTTCGGATCGGTCAGTTTTGGAGCCGTACCATACAGGTACTCTATCAGTCCTCATGCTGTAAGTGAGATCTCGAGCCGGTTCCTCCATAGTGGCTAGTTCATCCCTGAAGCATCCAGCTTCGGGACCTCGAGAAAACGATCTCCAGCTTTTGTAGACATCTCTGTATCGACAATAGGTAGATAGATGTTGAATGTATGCGCGACGCTGGTTGAACTTTCGTAGTATCTAACCAAGCGCAGGGCTCATAACCTGTAGATGAGTGAGAACTCAGTGAGTTAGGAAGTAACCACTATACAGTATATTACCTGTAGACGAGTGAGAACTACAGGTGTGTTGAGTAAAGGTATGAAAGAGTCTATGTAAAGGTCTTACCTCAGTGAGTTAGGAAGTAACCACCGAGGTAGGACGCGTGCGACCGCTCGCTCTATATGGTAAGCTGCATATATGCGTCTTATCTAATAGTCCATAACCGGAACTGATAACAAAGAGACCGGAATAAGTATAACGGAAAAACTCCAACAGGATTATAAGATGTTGTCCAGATGACGAGCAATTAATGTCAGTAAGAGGATTATTGACACTATTAGCACATATCATACAAATTGGCCAACCTTGCACAGTATTCTTGTACACTATTATCATTGTGGTAGTTAGTGGCAACATCCCTCTCTTGTTTATCAGTGCTTTCCAAGGTTGCATCATATGGTGGATTTATCCCAAGGACTTATAAGCCCTCTGTAATAGTTGACATTCTTCTGGGAGTGTGTAGGTAATGATTCAAAGGTACCTATATAGTTCGTGACAAGGGAAAGTTGCAGAGGCAGACTATGACCCTAAAACCGTTTTTCCCTGGGACAATAGAGTCTATAGCGTGTTCTACCCTCTAACGCGCGCATTTCTACCCTTGATTTTCTGCCCGTCTCTAATCCCAGCCCACCAGCTCAACCCGAGGGAAGCGATGCATGCAACCAGTGTCACCTGTAAACTCCCCGAGTAACACGCCTTCCCATCAAAACACTGATGTTCCGAAGGTAGTTCGCGTGACGCCAAGCTGATCAACGACCAGACACGCGTCTCCAGTGAACGTGAGTCCTCCATCGACGCATGGGCGTCCAAATTGCGCCCAAACATGAGGGAGAAAAGGTTACCCCCGACAACGGGCGAGAAGGAGACATAGCCCCAGTTCTCAGAGAAGTGAGCTGGTGTAAGGAACATGAGTCGATACGAACCAAAGTTATCACGCACAGAAAAGTGGACATACCTAGCCCAAACCATTCGATCATGATTGTTGGGTAGCTCCCGAATAACGATCCGTATGCAAGCCCCAATAAAAGGGTCGCTATCCACAATGTCTCAACGGAGGAGACAGTGATCGCTGTCGCTTGGGAGATAATGAAAAGAAATGAGACGATGCACAGACAGTAGGCGCGTGGAAGGCGAAGACGGTTGCGTGCAAAGTCAGAAATTAAGCCTGAAATATGGTTGGTCGTGGTCAGACAAGTGAGAGGCAAAGACTTCACCGATTAGAATGCGTCCTGCGCAGTTTCCTAAGCTCAAAATAGATACTTGAGCGGCTTGCCACTTGGAAGCTTCGACATCATCGTAGACTGTATGTGTTGCGGCGTATAGCGCTTGCGAGATCGAACCGACGTTGTTTATATCTACCCGAGGGAGAATGAGTTGGAACAGCTTCAAAAACGTCAAATGCACTGACACATGAGACCAGTGCCGCTACCTACAGAGAGGAGAGTAAGCGTCGATTTTGGAGATCCGCAGCGATAGCTACCCACATATTCCCATGATGACGAAGACAAGGTAGAAATCTGGAGTGAGCCATAGTCGCTTTCCGTGAATGTCCGGCAACACGTCTTTATCCCCGAGACTTCCTTCACAGTTCAAACTCACTGGAGGGTTCAACTCGACGGTGGAAGGCGAAACAGAGACTTGACACGAACTTTGTTCCTGCTCTTGGGATAGGAGTGGTGCCGAATCTACATCCACCTGAGCATCCACCTCTGAATTCAACGCTACCTGCGATTCCCCCATAAAGACGATAGCATTCTCACTCGGGATGGGATCGTACCCCTCGATCGTGGCTTCGTGCCGCGTGTTGTAACTCGTCGGAGGCAGAGGAACAGGCTTGACTATGAAAAGCCCTATAAGCATCGGGATAGCTGTTCCGAGAGCGAGGATTAATAAGAAGGCAGACGTATCCCCAGGAAAGAGTGTATGCGCAAGCAGCGAGAACCAGAAAGCGGAGAGCCCGAAACCCGACAGAACAAGACCAGTGGTAGTGGCACGCTGAGGAACATCAGCTGCGTGCACTCGGCATAAATGCAGAAGGCGGAAGGGAAAGAGCACATACAGCACTGGACGGGAAACTCTTCGCGGTCGTATTGATAGCGGCGCCGAGCCCCGCATTTCCTCCCAAGCCTGTCATGAAGCCGCACGCAACGAGTAATCCAAGATGGAGTGCCGAAACAGTCGCGCCATCGCCTATGCCATCGTCATACATTTGTTTGATACCCAAGTAGCCGACGAGGAGACATATTGAGGCACCGATAAGCGGGATTCGTGGGCCCTTGCGGTCGACGATACGACCCCAGACAGGACCGGAGGTGTATACGCCCACTGTGAAAAGATTGAATGAGGACCAGAGTAGTCATATGAACCCATACTATTTCCTGCGAGACCGATGATATTAAGTTGCGTGTGTGATACTCGAAGACGAGCACCGAGCTGAGGTGCATAGGCTGGCGGGAATATACATGGGAACGGGAGGTTCGGGGACGAAGAACGACGCACCAGAATATATCTGTTCAAACACAAACACCCTCAGTTAGTGTTGTTCCTATCAATGTAGTATCAAGCCCGCCCACATAATTAGTTCCAGAGCTCAACGCGATGAGGACAGATCCAAGGAGTGTGACAATCCGGGATACACTGAACATTTTGTGTGATGGTGCTGACAATTTGGCGTTCACCGACTCCATTGTGCGCGTTGAAACGGACAGTGGGACTTGATCTAGCTGCTGAGATGATGATGGTGAGAAGCAAAGCGCCATGAGTCGGATGTTGGTCGGACACAACCGTCCGAGCCATTTTTGTCGTGTGAGGAGATACTCCGTGAATCAAACTGTATCAGCATGTCACACAACTCGTGCTTTCACTGCAACCTACTCGTATCTAATGGATTTTTTCGCACTGGGCTCGACAATATTACAAGTGATCATCGTTCCCCTCATTCAAGATTGTGCACCGTTATTCGGCGTACGGCGCCGAGCTTTAATCGGACTCATTCCATCCCCACTTTTCGTGAGAACGAGAAGAGCTGCCAATGGCAGGACTTCCACGGATGCCGAAGCCGCCATGTGCTCCCTAGCCCGCAACATCTTATTTTCACCCTCGTTATCCGTCCGTTTACATTAGAATAGAAATCAGCATTGATTTCGCCAAAAAGTGTGGACTTTGGATTCTCCGGCGCGGTCCCCCGCCGGACTGCGACCACGGAGGACGGCGGAGTCCGCCGTCGCAGTCCAGATTGCTACTACTAGTCCGGCGGATTCCCTAGTCCGGCGGATTTCTGCAGAATGCCAATCTTACTCACTGTCGTCTACTAGTACTACATACTAATAGTCAGCCTCAATGGATAACCTACTAGTACTTCAACACTTACTGCAGCAGCCTGCAGTTCTTCATGTTCCTTCTCTACAGCAGTTGTTTCAGTTCATGAACATAGCATTTGCCATCAAGGACGAGATACTTCTTACCCTACCATCTACACTAGTCTGGTGACCAGACTGGTCTATGAGGCAAGCCGTCGATAGACAGTCTGGTAAAATTCGGGAAAATTTTGGAGGCAGAGCGGATTCTCAGGGTCACGTGAGCTGGAGCCAATGGGAAAACGGGAGTTTTGCATCTGTAATTGTTTTGAAAACCAAATTTTATTAAAGTGAAATTAAAGTGAAATTAAATGTCTATCTCATCATCATTGATCAATTGCTTTCAATGCAATGACGCAATACTCCCTTAAATTATTCCCTTGACATGCTGTCCCTTGTTCTAACTGCTTTCTTTAATTTATCACTTGATGCTCTTTATGATGTTGCTCACAACATCCTACATGACAAGATCCCACTAGAATATGTATCAACGCACTCAAACGAGGACAAGACAGACACACTTCATGCATGCATACTTATTTATATTCTTAGCTTGTCAACAATCATTCCGTGCAATTTTCAACTACAAGCTTCTCTCACTATTCTTAATGGACAAGAGACCATCATCATGGCCAGGACAGGATGTGGCAAGACACTCTGTCTCTTGATCCCACTTCTGTTTCGTCCGGGAACCATTTCACTTATGATATTGCCCTTGAAGTGGTTACAGACAATCCAGGTATGTGTATAATACAGCTTACACGAATCTTAACTGCACACTTTGTGTCTGTAGGTTATAGAGTCTTGAAAGTATGGTATCAGCACGATCACAATTAATGAAGACACACCGAGTGATCCTACGCTGTGGCAGGTAGTGTTGCCGCAACTCGCACCACGGAGAAAGCTGACTCACACCAAAAAGGGGGAGTCATGGCAACACTAGTGGTAGATAAGGTACTTTTTTTGAAGTCGTATCACTTTAATTGATGTCAACATCATCAGTCAATCAAGTCTGGTCAATACCAGCACCTCATTGTTTCGCCAGAACAACTTGGCATGCTCAATGACCACCTTCCTCGATTGGCCTCTCTCATCTGTAAGGATCGTGCCTATCTATATGTGGTTGAAGCGCGGGCCCCACGCTGATTCCCATGCCACAACATCCTCTTATTCCCCCCAGCCCTCTCCCTTTTCAATTTTTCTACCACATCACACTTTCCGATTGACCTTCAAAACCACCCCAACATGAACCCAGGATGACTACCTACAACACCCAGGTAAAGTGGTGTTGATCGAGTGGTGCAACGTCTTAGTATAAGTCACGCTTTCACAACGCTCATGGCTGGAACATCTGATTTTTAGGGATCTGCAGACACCATCCATTGACCCATCAAGTATCTAACCTTGCCTTTAGGTCCTACATACATACCACCAGTAGCGATAGGACATGGTGGACTCGTTCCCACTCAGTGTCATTTAGTTGTAGTTCATATATTTTGTGACGCTTCTCGCTGTCACGCTCCTGTGAACCCAGCTGTGCTACAAAAGTATTCACCTCCTGAGACTTGTTAGCACATGTGAACATTTATTTGGTCATCCTGAAGATAAGTTTCAAACTGAAAACTGGATATGTGGGAGGAAAATGTTACCATAAAATAGAGGGCATCTCTGGGATCATTTTAAGCCCCTAACCATGAAAATCGGCGGTTGCATTTTGGAGATAAAAATCAAACAAGAGTGTTGCAGGCATGCATCTTGGCTTGCCATGTAGATGGATTTTCAGGGTCTTGGAAGTATTACCAATGGATGCAAAGGGTTCCAAAACTCTAGGAAAAAATGCTGGAGTCATGCTTGGATGGTTCCACTTTGATATACCACGCTTTTGATAGAGTAAAGGGGGAGAAGATGGTGCCATTTGTGCATGTGATTTTTTGGAGCTTAGAAAACATTGCCATCATGTTCAGAGGGCTAACTAGTGATAGGGACATAGTCTTTTATAGCCATACCAAGTCTCTACAAGGCTGGAAAAATCAATATTTCTAGAGGCAGATGGAGGAAAACAGTTGAAACATGGCAAAACAAAATAGCAGGCATTTTGAATATGGTCCCAATGCATTCAGAGGGCTCATAGATGCCTGGTAAAAATGCCAGTGTCTTTGATATCATCCTGTGAGCTAATCCAAATGCAAGATAGAGGAGGGAGACAATATTATTTGCTCAGGTGATTTTTGAAGACTTATCAAATGCTACCATCATGTTCAGAGGATCAAATAGTGGTAGGAACATCATCTTTCATTGCCATACCTACCGCCATGAAAACCCCACTCTGGCGTAGGGAGGGCGGCTCATGTTCACGCCATACACGAAATACGTTGCACAGGGCATGCAGCAGAACATGCCCCGGTAACGTCGGGAATCCTGAAGGACGTACCCCAAGACCACCAACGCTACTGGAACTGAGGGAGTTCGTTCCAAAGATACGACAGCTCAGTATGATTTCAGACGAAACACTGTCTTACATTCTAGACATTACACTGCCTGACCTTGACCATCTTGCGGACAGGTATGCAATAAATGTCGCCGTGAATGATGTCGATATGGAACATGAAGGAGAGATGACTGTTGACCATGATGTCGAGATAAAGGAAGGGACTGTTACGGTCGTAACAGGTTACACAAGTAACGTCTCCAATCTTATCTTATCAGAATCACGTGACTCAGATCACGTGACATCCCGATTCCTTCCGCGCTCACATGACTAGATCACGTGACCTCTCTCCCCATGCAATCACATCATTTATCCAGGACATTCATCAAACATGGACACTTGGTCTGGTAGAGTAGACCGTTCCTGAATTATTCCCCCTATGGTTATATTAATCCCACGGTAATCACCGTTATGCTTCTCCTTCTTTTCTTCTCTTCCATTTGATGCACAGGTTGCATCCTCATGTTATTCATCTCCGCTATGCTTCTATGTTTCCATTTCAACACGCGTATTTAATTACCGCTAGTCTAGACTCAGATCTAAGGTAGGGTACACACATGTACAAATTATGTAGAATGATATATAAACCCAGAGGCTAGCACCGAGGATTTCCTCAGTCTAGTTCTCTTGGATTTTACCCTCCAAAGAGTCCCACTCGTCCCTTCGCTTTACCTCCTCATGGGCCACTCGCCGGGTACTTCCCCTGGTAGAAGCCACTACTCGACCTGTTAGTTGTTGCTAGGTGCTAGTACACCTTGAACACTACAGCGTCTCCCTATATCATAGTTTGCTCTCACTAGTTTAGTTGGTTGTCATGACGTCGGCCTGAGCTCAGTCATTAAGCTTTTGGTTGATTTCACTAGAACTAGACTCTTAACAACAGTTTCACCCTTACGTTACGACAACCCCGCCGATGCTCGCAGAGCGCATCGGCACACCACGGACACACCTCGTGTCATGAGCAACAGAAGATCCTAGTCGAGGGGCCTGCTTAGAAGATGCAGGCACCCGTACGCTTCCACAGGTCATTCCTAATCCTACCTATAGAGTTGGAGGAGTTACGGAACGAGCATTCCGGAGTCTCCCATATACTTGCGGAACAGATAGGAGCAGGCGGACATTTTAAAGTCCTTGAAACGGTACGGATGCCCGATGCGTGGAGAGCCACCCAGAAGATCTACAGATTTTGGACGGATGCCGCATGTCACCTTGACGGCATTGTCACACCAGAGTAGAATTCGCCGGAGCTTAGGACCCTCCGAAGACTCTCGAAAAGAGTATGAGAAGGCGGACACCTTGGTCCCTTCTCACCATCTTCATTACGCCTCGCTACAGTGCGAGATAGAAGACAGTTCGCTTCCTGAGGCGGCGACTAGTTCGTTTGCTTATGGGTCGGAACCCGAGGCTATTCTTGTCCCAGCTTTAGGGGGCATGACGAGTGTTTAGAGATTGTGCCTGAACATGCACATGATGACGTAAAACTGTTCATTTCATTCACTCTCCGCCGCTTGCTAGAGAAGCATCGGCACCAGAAAAGGGGTTATTACCAAACCCAACCAAAAGCAGTTCAGAGCTACGCTCTATAAAGAAACGCCTACACGGCTATGACGGGAAAGCTTGGAGATAGTGTTGACGACCTCAAATCTAATAAAGACTTGAGACGCTTCACACTAGGCTTGCTTTAGAGACAAGAGTTTTGGAGGGAAAACCAACAAGAACTTGACTAGAGTTCTTGTGGCGTTGGATTCATACTACTTATACTACTCTAGTGTGTATACATGTTTGTCTACTGGTCCGTGCGTCTAGTAGATAAGACATGACATCATAGATAAGAGATACATGATAAGAGTCTAGACATTTCTAGACCTTCAGTAATTAAATAGGTGAGGCGAGTCATGTGACTGGTCTAGACCGTGGATCACATGATGAGTCCGAGAAAAAGATAAGGTCATGTGATTAGAAAGGTGCACATATTGTCATGTGACCGTGGAAAATATCACGTGACTAGAAAAAGAAAAATTAGAAAATTAGAGTTCATAACATTACCCCCTGCTATGGTTCACATTCCAGGTGAGACCAAATAGGTGGTGTGTCCGTGTAATTTTCGTAAGGGTTAAATAAGGTCGTGAAAAGTTCGGTCGTCATGCGTAAACATCGTGGGGCACTCGGTTTCTTTACGTAAAAATCACGCACTGCCTCCTTGGCATGGGAAAGGTGACCTTCAATTTCCCATGTGCGATCCTCTTCACCGTAACCTTTCCAGTGAACAAGGTACTCGAGCTTCTTGCCCTTAAGTCTAGAATCTACAATATAGTCCACTTCGAATTCGACATCGCCCTCGTCGGTTACCGTAACCGGTCTGGGTTTGTACGTGATTTGTCCAGGAAGTAGGTCTTTATATAATTTAGTGTGTGAGATGTTCACGACTGGGTGGATCCACATCGAGCGGGGTAATTTAAGCCAGACTGCATTCTCTCTGACATGTTCAATAATAGTATAAGGTCCAAGCCATTGCTCTGTTAATTTACGTGATTGGCGACTTTCTCGCAAGTTAAGGTTTTCCGTTGATAGCCAAACTTGGTCACCGGGTTTATAAATAGGCGTGTTTGAGCATTTCTTGTCGGCTTGTGCTTTCATCTCTACTTGCTTCTTTTCGAGATGATCCTTGGCATTAGCTAACATTTGCTCCATATCTCTAGCAAAGGTAGTGGCTGCTGGAGCCTGTGCTTCCATCAGTTCGATCCCCATACGAGGCATGTAAGATCGAGTAAGTTGGAAAGGGGACTTTTCCGTGGAAGAGTGCTGCCTTTGATTATAGTTAAATTGTGCCAGCGCAAGCCATTCCGACCACTCATTTTGTTTCTCGGCGGTGTAAAGCCGCAGATATTGTTGTAGATCGTGATTGACCCTTTCTGTCTGCCCATCAGTCTGGGGATGGAAAGCGGTCGACATGCGTAGTTCTATGTTCAACATCTTGCCGATATCTTTCATCAGCTGGGCCGAGAATTGAGGGCCTCTATCGGATATAATAGATCAGGGAAGTCCATGAATCTTCCAAACGTGGTCCCGATATAATTTAGCCATTCCTAGTGAGGTAACGGTTTTCGTCGTGGGAATAAATACGACTTCTTTAGAGAATCGATCTACCACCACAAGAATACTATCATGTCCGTTGGATGTGGGGAGATCCGTAATAAAGTCCGTGGAGATATCCTGCCAGGGACCCTCCGGAATAGAATTAGGTTTTAGTTTGCCAGCCGGAGGCACGTTTGTCGGCTTCATCCGAGTGCATCGTTCGCATCGGGTGCAATAGTCCTTTATTTGGGCACGGGAACCTTCCCAGTAATAGTAGTGTGAGACTAACTCTAAAGTCTTCTCTGCACCACCATGACCAGCCAGCGTGCTGTCTTGATAAAGCGAAATGATATCCTGACAGAGCTCTAGGTCCTCAGGCACATAGATTTTTCCATTGAGCTTACAAAGCCCATCTTCTTTGACCATGAATCCTGCAAGGGTCATTTCTTTTAATTTAGATTGTGCGTTCCTGATGCGTCCCATGATCTTTTGTTCTTCACCGTGAACGTACGAAACCTCGTTCGCGGCGTGTATTCTATTCTCGGGAATTACCATAACCCCTTTGTTATCATTCTCAACGCCGATTGCATGATCTTCACAGCGTCAGAGGGCATCGGCTTTTCCCATAGAAGCCCCAGGCTTCCGTACTAACTCGTAATCGAACTGTGAGAGGAATTGCGCCCATCTTGCTTGTTGGTGGTTCAAATCTTGAGTTTTCATAAAATATTGGAGATTGGCATGATCCGTCCACACCTCAAACCTTTTCGGTTGTCCCTCAAGATGATGTCTCCATTGTTCGAGTGCTTGTATGATTGCCAGCATCTCTTTATTGGCAATAGAATAATTTCGTTGTTCCGGTGTCATGGAATGTGACGAGAAGGCAACCAGATGCCATTTCCCTTCCTTTTCAATAGATAAAACGGCGCCCATAGCGAAGTCAGATGCATCGCACTCTACGCGATATTGAGCATCGTCTTCAGGGTAAGTGAGTATAGGGGCCGTCGAGAATCATCCCTTCAGCGTGTCAAACACGTTTTTCTGTCCACGTCCAAGCGTGGTCCTTTTTCGTAAGATCATTCAATGGTCTTGACATAA
>JBBPMQ010000637.1:0-12706 GCA_038090375.1 Boletus rubroflammeus | reverse complement strand
TCTACTATGTATAGTAATACCCTAAACCTTGTTACCAAGATATGAACCTTGTTACCAAGGTATGACGTCATAGTGACATCATTGTGGAGCAAGACGGTCCAGTCCATGACAATGGTGTCTAGACCACGGGGTACAGGGTATGACGTCATTCAGTGACGTCATGGTCTAGACCTGCTTATGTAAGTGAGAGTCTAGATCCAAAGGATAAGTGAAACAGATAAATGAATGAAAGGAATATGGGTAACGTATATCTCAAAGGAAACGTTATGGTATAGGATAACCCATATCGGGATACCATAATTCCGACACAATGGTGTATCGTAAAATCAGCGCCGACATGAAACAATGTGCTCTAGAGCTTCTGGAGAAGGGCTGGGAGATGGAAGAGGTCACTGAGGCCTTAATCGAGCCGCAGTGTCAATCGTTGGGCTAATGACTATAATGAACATGGTCGTGTTGATCCGCCCGCTGTACTTCGTGGATGGCCCCGATTGCTCAATGCTGCTGTCCTCACTGAACTACATGACCTCATCCATCAAACTCCATCACTCTTTCTTGACGAGATTGGTGACTGTGTCGCTACACCGAATCCCATGTGGATGGCATAAGATGTTCTCACGGTTCAGGCCACACCGTGAGAGTGTATGGCAACGAGAAAGTGCATCCGGTTAACGAAAGTAACCCGGGTGCCGAGCGACCTGTGGGTCTGACCAGGCAGAGTCTCCCACCCCCCACTCGTTCTACCCATCACACAAACCAATCAGCTTCGGATCGCCACTCTCCCACGGTCGTGGTCCAGTGACCTGAGTCCACTCCCAAAGCTAGATTGGTAGTTGGAAACCTAAGCACCAGTCGGATAGACTAGTGGTAGGGGCAGCGGTGACGCCCCCTAATGAGAACTGTCGCGAGTTCGAAACCGCTGTCAGCCGTTATCTTTACCTGCCTCTAGTCATACTGTACACGTGACTCACCACGTGGTCCGGTCCTAATCCTCGGAGAAGGACGTCCGACGGATGACTAAGCAGGTGGATGGCCCGACATGTCCTCTTGTGCACACAGTACTTGCATTGGGGCCTTCGGCCCCAATCCGGATACACTAGCTTGCGACCAGCCCATCTCCACCACTGCAGACTTTTGCTCGTGCAACAAGAAAAAACACAGCCAGTGCAACGACAAGTCGAGCCAGTATATACAGCTGTAGCGTCCGGACGAACAGACGAACGGACGGGTCCATCACCTCGAATTCTCAGTGTCCAAAAACGATTCAAGAATCACCTTCGCCTTAATCACCGTCTTCGTCTCCTTCTCCCCCGTTCCCGGTTGCACCCGCTTTACTATGAGCCCCATTTCGCTTGTACACAGCACAGTTTGGGGCGTTCCGGCCCCACCTTGCATCTCTCCGCTGCCGTCCATATCCTCCTCCATTATCCCCCAACGGAACGTTTCGCTAGGTCGCACGACGAATACCTCGAAATCGCCAGAGATCACCCCACCTATCATCTGATTGAGGCGCCCGGCAAGCGAAACGGCAGACAATATCTTGTTTTCGAACATGGACGAGAGCTGCGACATGATGTGAGATCGAGAAGCAGCACAACCCGCAGCCAAGAGGATGTCGGAAAGCCCTCCAATGATAGGGGTGACGGAGGAATGCGGTTCGCTGACACAAGTAGGAAGGGCATAGACGCGCGTGAGGGAACGCCAACGCCCAGATATCGCTTGCTTTTCTGTTGACCATTCTCTGCCCGTCAGCGGGAATGTTGATCGCCCTCGAAAATCGATGTCTTACCCGTGTCCCGCAATCTTTGGTATGTCTCATTTAAGAATGCGTTGCGTCCTTCGTCGAGGGTCCACGAGGACACGATCCAACACAGGTGAGTTGTTAGGTAGGCTTGGAACGCGATTTGGAGATACATTGGAACTTCGAAGTCGTCCCGCCCCGCGGTCCGCAAGAACTGCACCAAAGTCGAACCTATGCTCTCCGAGGCTCTGTTCACCACGATTTGCTGCTCTGGGTCTGATGTCATAGCGTCAAGTTTAAAGACGCTTACAACGCAATCAGCCATAAAGGTGGTGGTGTGCTGCAGCTCCGCGTTGAGCTTTTGCAGCATCTGGCTCACTTCCGAGTCCGCGAAAGTATCTGCGGTGTTAAGAAAGTGCCGTGCACCTTCCAAGTCCCTCAGCAAGGTCTCACATCGACGCTGGAGCTCTTCATTCTGAGAGACGGAAGTCAACAGGTCTTGCCGAAGTTTTTCGATATCCTCGCGTGCAATCTCGATCTCTTCTGCCTTGCTGGCGTTTGCGTGCTTCCAATGGTCAACTTCGGCGGTGAGGCGGTCAAAGCTGTGGTCTCTTGCACTCCGTAGCTGGTCGTCTTGCCTGGGCGAGGCAACTTGCCCTTCATCACCAGACAGGAGTCGTTCTTCCTCATCGGGGATTTCAAGCTGGAGCCGGAAAAACAGACAAGGAAGAAAAAATGAGACTGAATCCTCCCTCATGGACAATAGCTGTTTCTGTACCTCGGGTCTCGCCAATCTTCTGGTCCACGTCGCATGGTCCGTGCATAGCGAGATCGCCGGTGGTCGGATACAGAGTACGATTATGAGCATGATTATGATTAAAATGAGTGGTATAATATGCATCTTGTCTTGGAAGTTGGCAGAAGAATCGTTGTCCGCGTAAACTGGTCCAAGAACGATAAGCAAGCTGAGGGATCCAAGTTCTAGGGATGTATGCCTCCTCTGAGCAATAAGTGTAGCCCCAAGCTGACATGTGTGAGTGTGTCCGAGGTCCAGCAAACACGTTTTTTACGCGAGAAGTTGCTACGCGTGGGTTGATCAGTCGAGTTCTTGCTGTATCTGCCGCATCAGCATCTGACCTTCAGCCGCAATACGGTCACGGTGAATCCGAGTTAACTCAAAAAAAGTAAGTAAACCTTGTTTCCACAATGTGACGGAGGTGAGGTGCCCACAACCCTTGCGCGCTTGCTGTTCGGTTATATGCGAGGTGCTGATCGGAATCTAGATATGTACTTACTGTAATCTCTGCCGCTTCCGTACCAGTCTCCTTTGATGAGATGAGCACGGAGCAGCGATTATCGATACATAAATATGCGGTGACGGTCAAGACTGATTGAAGCGGGATAACCTCACAACCTGAAATTTAGCTAGTGGCGAGTCTCAGTTTTTGCCAAGATGCGGCAGGCGCGACAGTTTCGATAGATTTTTTCAGAAAACCCATTCTGGACGGAGGGGAGGATTCTCGGGCTACACCAGTGACAAAATTGTGTGGTTTTCCTGCAAGTAAGTCGCAAGTTCTTCTGGAAACGAGCGAAAGACCACTTACCAGTATGGGCATATGATACTTAATATTATCTACATCAATCTTTCCCGGAACATGCAACATTCAACTTTAACGTTCATGGGCGTTATTCGCATCGCTCCGAATAACTTCACAAACACGAGTCACTGCAAACGCCCATATACCCCGGCTTCTCCCGGCCCAGAATTCTTCTCGTGTTACCCTCCGACAGGGCCTCCGTCCCATCTCTGTGACAAGGCGGTGATGACTTGAACACGTTGTGCCAGACTATTCGTGAATCGTGATTACACTATCATCTGGGCGGACGCCCCTTGCGTGGACTTACTCAGTACTGCCTTACTCCTGACCAGGATGGGCGATCCCCACTGACGTACTACTATAGGCAGCCGCATCTTGCCACCGTGGAGGCGGACAGTTGCACAGGCTGAGAGTGAACGTCGACCGTCTTCTGCCTCAGCCAAAGGCTCTTGAAGCCACTGGTATCATACAAGCTTTGGTTCTCGCTTTCGCATGGGGGTTTCCCTCGGCGCCGTTTCGCGCTGTGTGTTTCGGACCGCGTCGCCCGGGCCCCGTACCCTCAGTAAGTACTCAGCCCTGTACCTGACGGAGAAAACCACCATAGTCATCCCAGTTGGGATCGTGCTGCGAATGGCCACCAACTTGTATACTTCACCGTCTCCATTTCTCTAAGGCTAGGTCGAGTCATCTCTCATATCATTCCAGTTCGTCCACCCTTGTATTTCCAACATATGTCAAATGTAAATGTTACCGCATCGGGATCGGAGCTGGGTTGGTACTGTAGCAGCTTCAAATCAACAACTCATATGAAATGGTTTTGCTCAGAGCTCAGCGAGTCTTGCTCGCTCGATTACCATGTAGATATGACTTTTGTAAACACTCGGGCTGGTACTAGCAGTGATTCCTTAGAGATCGCTGCAATCTCCGAGCTGCGGAGGTGTACGCTTAGTATGTAAAGCAGTCTGTACATATTACAGCAAAAGAACTCCTAGCTCCAAAGTCGTTGGTACATATACAATGGACTCGAATCAAACACACGCAGACGAACCTCACTCATGCATACAGCATTGAAAGCCCTACACCAGATCCAGGAAAGATTCAAGAACAACCTTCGCCTTGATCACCGTCAAAGTATCGCTCTTCCCCGATTCCAGCTGCATCCGCTTCGTCATCCCCAACTGAGTCGAGCACAACACTTTCTGGTCTGTTGCCGTTCCACCTGCCATTTCTTGCTCTTTCTCGTAATCATCCACGTCCTCCTCCATCTTGCTTTCCTCAAACATCTGGAAGGGACGAACAGCCAAGACTTCGAAATCGGCCGATACGACCTCCGCAATCATTCTACTGAACCGCCCAGCAATCGAAAGAATGGTTGACACATTGTCTCCGAACTGGGACGAAATCTTCGATCTTGCGACGGAAGGAGAGGGGGCACAACCCGCTACCACGACAATGTCAGAAAGTCCTGACACGGCAACTGAGATGAGAATTTTCGGGTCGCTCATAGACGCGGGAGAGATATAGGTGCGCGTGAGAGACCGCCAACGCCCCGATATTGTTTGCGCCTCTGTTAGCCAATTTTGCTGCTGTCAGCGGAAAAGTTGTTGGTATTCGAAACTCAATTTCTTACCTGACTTCTGCAAGTGTTCGTATGTCTTGTTGATAAGGTCATTGTACCCTTTCTCGGTGGTCCACGAGGAAATGAGGGAGCGTAGGTAGTACGTAATGTGGGCCTGGAACGCGATTTGGAGATACAGGGCCACGTCCTCGTGTTCCTTCTTCCCCAAGCAGCCCGCCAATGTTTGGCCTATGGACTCCGAAATCCTTTGCACCGCAGATGTTTGTTCCTTCGTAGGTTTCGCGGCCCGAGGCCGGAAGTCCTTTTCCATACACTCAGCCATGAATGTGGTACTCTGCTGAACCTCCGCGTTGAGCTTCTGCAACATCTGGATGATCATCGCGTCCGCGTATGTATCCGCTGTGGTGACGAAGCGTTGCACACTTTCCAGTTGTGACTGACGCTCTGCAAGGGTGGACTTGAGCTCTTTCGACTGCTCCTCGTAGCGTTGCTGGATCTCGATGGTTTCAGATTGGAAGATCTGTTTGAGCTCGGGAGCTCGGATATAGATCTCCTTGAGAGTGATGAGATGGTGTCGCAGCTCCTCGTTCTCCTTGTTCCTCTTTTCAAGTTCAAGTGCCAAGTCCTCCGCTCTCTTGGCGTCCGCGCGCAACCATTGATCGACTGTGGTGGTGAGCTTGATGACGGCAGCGTAATCCTTCACTTCCGTCGTAATCCTTTCATAGACCTTCTTCGACTCCTCTGATACAAGGGAGGAGGATTTGCTAAGGGCGTCGAGTTGCTCAGCATAATACTTCTGGAGCTCCTCGACCTGAGAGGATGAAGCGGATAGTTTGCGCTGAAGCTGTTCAACGTCCGTCCGTGCGTGCGCGAGTTTCTCAGCTTTAGCAGCGTCCGCAAGTTTCCACTGCTCGATCTGGGCGTTGAGAGTGATGACCGTGCGATCTCCGCCCAGCGACGTGGCGTGGAGTTGCTCACGGAGGGAGCTGAGCTCCGTCGACTGCGCCTCGTAACGCTGCTGGAACTCGATGATTCGGGAAGATGATGTGGACAGGTCGTGCCGGAGCTGCTCAAGTTTCTCGCGCGCGGTGGCGAGTTCCTCCGCTTTAGCGGCATCTGAACGCTTCCACTCCTCGATTTGGGAAGTGAGCTCCACCGACTGCGTCGACTGCGCCGTGCAGCGTTGCTGATACTCGATGATCTGAGAGGATGAAGTGGATAGGTCACGACGAAGCTGCTCCAGGTCTTTGCGCACGGCAGTGAGCTCCTCCGTTTTAGTGGAGTCTGAACGCTTCCAACCCTCGATCTGCGAAGTGAACTCAGTAGACCGCGTTTCGTGCCGCTGCTGGAGCTCGGCGATTTGGGAGGATGAAGTGGTGAGGTTGCGACGGAGGTGCGCGAGGTCGTTGCGAGCGGTCGTAAGCTCCTCCGCTTTAGTGGTGTCCGAACGCTTCCATTCCTCGATTTGGGAGATGAGAGAGGCGACGGCACGATCTTTGCCCGACACATTGTTTTGGAGCTGGTCTCGGAGAGCGCTGAGGTCCTTTGATTGCATGTCGTAATGCTGCTGTAGCTGGGCGATTTGAGAGGAGGAGTTGGTCAAATCTCGCTGGAGATCCTCAGCTTGCTTGCGAATAGTCAAGATACGTTCTTCCTTCAAAACGTCTGTACGTTTCCACTCCTCGACTTGGGCAGTGAGAGTAGTGACTGTACGATCTTTGTCTTCGTAGGATGATGTCCTGGTTTGGAGTTCGTTGCGCACGGAGATGAGCTCGCGTGACTGCGCCTCATAACGTCCTTCAAGCTCCGCGAGTTTAGAGGCGGAAGCGGATAGGTCTCGTTGAAATTTCTCGACGTGCTTGATGGTAGTCGCGATCTGCTCTGCTTTCGTAGCGTCCGCATGCTTCCACTGGTCGACTGCTGCGGTGAGAGAGGCGATAGTATGATCCTTGTCTTCGTGAAGCGACGTCTTGGTTTGGAGTTCGTTGCGCACGGAGATGAGCTCGCGTGACTGCGCCTCATGACGCCCTTGAAGCTCCGCGAGTTTAGAAGCAGAAGCGGATGAATCTCGCTGAAGCTTCTCAACCTGCTTGAGAGTAGTCGCGATCTGCTCCGCTTTATTAGTGTCAGCACGCTTCCACTGGTCAACCTCAGCGGTGAGGGAGGCAATGGTACGATCTTTGGCTTCGTTGGACGACGTCCTGTTTTGGAGCTCGTTGCGCACAGCGATGAACTCGCGTGACTGCGTCTCGTAGCGGCCCTGGAGCTCGGTGAGCTGGGAAGTGGAAGTGGAGAGGTCTTGTTGGAGCTTCTCGACCTGTTTGAGGATAGTTGCGATCTGCTCTGCCTTCGTCGCATCCGCACGCTTCCACCGGTCGACTTGGGCGGTAAAAGAGGTGATGGTGCCCTCGGTTTGCGATGTGTTCACTTTGAGTTCGTCACGGAGGGCGCTGACCTCTCTCGACAGTGCCTCATACGACGCCTGAAGCTTGGTGTTCCGAGTGTTGGACGCGGCGAGGTCCCGACGAAGTTCCTCCATCTGCTTCTTCTTCTTCTCCAACACACGAGCGATGTGCTGTGGAACTGCGTGTGTGGATGATTCGCCTTGGGCCTGATCTGTCCCGTCGGGATACAGGAGTTCGATCTGATGGAGCTCGTCAAGGACCGTATTCAGCTCTTTCGACTGCGCCTCGTAACGCTTCTGGAAGTCTGCGATTCGGGAGGAGGCGGAGGAGAGTTCGCGCCGAAGCTGCTCAACTTCACTGCGCGCAGTCACAATCTGTTCCGCTTTCACGCTGTCTTCGCGCTTTGTCTGGGTGACTTCGGTGGTAAGGGAGGAAATGGTGTGCTCCTTCTCCTCGAGCAGCGACACCTTGGTCTGGAGCTCGTTACGAATAGAGACAACGTCTTTTGACTGCGCGTCGTAGCGTCTCTGGAGGTCGGCTGTCCGGGAGGAGAAGTCTGCGAGGTCCCGCTGAAGCTTCTCTTTATCTCGGTGTTCAGCGGCGAATTGCTCTGCCTTGGCAGCATCTGCGAGCTTCCACTGATCAGCTTCGGCGGTGAGGGTGGTGATGGTGCGCTCCTTCTCCTCGACCAGGGTCTTGTTGGCTCGGAGTTCGGTCCGAACAGAGCTGAGCTCCTTGGACTGCGCGTCGTAGCGCTTCTGGAGTTCTGCTGTCTGGGAGGAGGAGGCGGAGAGGTCTGTCTGGAGCTTCTCGTAGTCTCGGCGTGCAGTAGCGTTCTGCTCTGTCTTTGTGGCATCTGACTGCTTCCACCGAGCAACTTCGGAGGTGAAAGAGCCGATCGTACGATCCCTCTCTTCGATCAACGACGCCTTGGTCCGCAGCTCATCGCGCGCAGAACCGAGCTCGATTGACAGCGCGTCGTATCGCTGTTGAAGTTCAGCTGTTCGAGAGGAAGCGGCGGAGTGGTCGCGCCGAAGTGTCTCGTTGTCTTGGCGTGCAGCGGTGATCTGCTGCGCCTTCGCAGCATCCGCACTCTTCCACTGAGTGACTTCGGCGGTGAGAGAAGCGATAGTGCGATCTTTCTCGTTGCGAAGCGACAACGTTACTTGCAGTTCGTGGCGGACGGAGCTAAAATTTCTCGACAGCTCAACATAATGCCGCTGAAGTTCGATCATTTGGGAAGATGCATTGGACAAATCTAACGAGAGGTGCTCCAGTTCCTTGCTCGATATGATTACTTGTCCGTTATTCTTGGCAAACGTGTGCTTCCATCGCTCGATTCGGGTGGTGACGGTGGTGATCGTGGTGGTGATATTGGTGGTGATCGTGGTGATATTGGAATCTATGTCGGACGGTGACGCGGTTCCTGGATGGCCGTCACCGCCAGAATTGAGCTGGATCTCGAGCAGGGTGATTCGAGAAGTTGAGGCGGAAATCTCCCGCAGAAGCTTGTCATTTTCCATTTGAAAAGCCTCGAAGTGCTCTTCGCAGAAGCGCTTGTAATCCTCATGTTCTTCCGACATAAGGGCAACTATGTGATCCTTCTCTTCGCGATGCAAACGCTCTATCTGAAGGAATTGTTCCCGTACGGAGCTGTAGGTGGATTTCGACGGCATCACAAAACGCCGAGTCTCGACGACCTTCGAGGCGGAGGAAGATATGACAGGAGACTGCCCAGATTCGGCGACTCTGGGGAGTTGTGTTTCTCGGTAAAATGACGCCCTCCTTTGTACCCCGCCTTGAACGGAGGACTGCGTCTCGTATTGCTGTTGGCCAGCAGTAGTTCGGGAGGAGAAGGTGGATACATCTTGCCGAGGTTGCATGGTTCCCTCTCTCTCGGTGGCGGACCGTTCCACTTCCTGAACATCTATGCCTTTCTGTCCCTTGACTTCGGTGGTGGTGATAGTAACATAGGTAACGGTATGGTCTGTCTGTTTGACTCCCGAATCAACGGTTTCTGCCAGTGAGTCGGCGTCTGTGAAACCAGCGAAGGCGGTGAGATCGTGAGAAAAATTCGACCGCCTTATTCTTACCGGATTCCAAGCTATAGTGAATCGTCTCCGGTGTACTGAACATAGGCTGGCCAGGCTCTCCTTCATCAAGAGACTCGGATTGCTGTCAGAAAACGTTTTAAACTAAGTAGAACGAAAAGCGATTGCCTCATTACCTCGGCATCCTGATCCCCGTATCCCTCTTGGACCTTGGCCAGGGATGCAGGTCCCGAAGACCCGTTCTGCATTGGTATTCCGGAAGCTTTCGTGGATCCTGAGCCATTATTGAGGTCAGAGGCAGACCGTTCTTTAATTTCTGGTGTTTCCGGCTGATGTTAGAAGGTGAGTTTGAGATGGTATCCTTCTTTACGAGGTACAATTCCCGTACCTGAAATACTTTTCTTGGTTGCTTTGATTCTTCACCCTGGACTACAGGCGTGCGTGCCCTTTCGTCCGCTGGGGACGCCGAAGGTAACAGTGAGCCGAAGGCTCTGAACATGCTGGCAGGAGAAATGGCGACGGCTGGTCGACCAGATGTTAGGACAGGTATTTTTATAGCGAGAGATTGGGTACATACGCTCTCTGCGGAAAGGGGAAATGGCGGTGGTTGATCCGGAATCGATCGCCTTTAAGTGAGTACTACCAGTACATATGTCTGGGGTATCATAGTTGATATGCACGCACAAGTCCCGACGGATCTCCAGAGCGATGTGACGGATTGGGATTGGGCTGAGGGCTCGAAACCACAGCGCCAATTGCAGGGCTCATAATTGTGGATGACTGTTTTTAATTGCACACAGGAATCCCTACATGAGGTGCTAACCCTTGGACATACTATGGATTGGCTGTGGACTTGTCAGGGTCACTCATTTGACGCTCGAATGGTATGGAAGCACCCACTCTCGTACCGAGATCGCTGACTCTGCCGAATAGAACCGTCTATGGAACCGATGTACATCCTACTCGGCCCTTGTTGTTGTGCCTTCCCATGGGATCACAGGTCCCAGTTGTGGGGTTAGCACACCATCATCTTCCCGAGTTCGATTGGACGACGGAAGCCGAAACTCGAAATGTGGTTGATCGATCGGATCCATCTTAGGCCCAACGGCGCTAAGTAATAACCCTCGCTTCTAAGAAACATGCAAATCAGGAAAGTGGTGGTAAAGTGCACAGTGCCGCATTGTGATGCATCGATGATTGATCTTCCTGACGTATCGGAAGTAGCGCTTTCACTGATAAGTTTCAGAGGCTGAGACGAGTCATTCCCATGGATAAACTTCAAAAAGCTCAAGACTCCGAACACCCTTGCAAATCGAAAACGCACCTCAGTTATGACGTATGTAATATACATTTTCAGGATAAATACGAGCAAAAATGTTTCATAAATTAATTTTAATTAGAATCATATTTTCCACATAATCTAAAGATGAAATAAAGACAATGCGCCATCCAAGCCTACGCCACACAAGTTCAGACTACTAACTGTCCAGTATATTAGCAAGTTCGTTAACAGCAGAGTCGTCGAGTCCATTGGGGCCGACACGTCCCAACCGAGTTGCACGGTGCACTCCGTCCCGGGTCCTTTCAATCCAAGTAGCCTTTTCCACTACTCTTCTTCCTTGGTAGTCTAGACTCCTCATCCACGGTCGAGGGGTGAACAACCCTCACTTCCGCCTCCTTCCTTGGTAATCTCTCCTGTTGCCAAGGGATGACTACCTCGTCCATCTTCCTTGGCAATCTCTCCTGTTTGTCCTTCATTGGCACGCTCTCCTCACTCTCATTCTCTGGCGATCTCTCCTTGTTTACGTCGAAAAGCCCAACACACTCCTCGCTCTTCCCCGGCAATCCCGCTGGAATCGCCTCGGAGGGCACGACCTTCGACTGTCCCTCCTCACCGTTTCCTCCACATAATTCCCCTTGACAAGCCTCAGTGATGGGCGACACGACTTCCCATCCGTCATCGATCTTCTCATGCGACTTCGGATGCAAAGAGCGAATGTCCTCCACTCTGATAATAGGGAATAGCAAGCCTGGAAAACAGCCACATACACCGTCAACCTCGTCGTCCTCCCGCTTCGGTGCTCTGCAGGGCTGAAAATCCGGTTCCATATCAGCTTCAACAGGTTCTTTCTATGCAAATCATTTTCGTACCTGCGCTGCTGCCTGCTTACGAGAGGAAATGTTCTGCTCGTGCGCCTCCGCATGCGCCACGTTGGAGATACTCGGTTTCTCAACTTGAACCTCGATGAGTTCCTGAGATCGTCGATTCGAAGGAGCAAGAGACACCTCGCTACGATTCTTCTCCCTGATCCCATCTTCAGACATGGAGTGACTGAGATTGTGGTGCTGCTGCTGCTGCTGCTGCTTTTGTTTGAAGACCCTACACGTTGCCCACATGAGCTCCGCTTCGGGTTACGAATCTCGGTGAGCAACAACAATTCACCTAGCTGCCCGTCGTGAAATGGCTGCGCTTGTCATCCGAACCCGGTCCTGTAACGCAAGTCCCGTGAGCCGGCGGCAAGTAAGTTGGACAGAGGACCCAACCATGCTGTCACGGAGCGAACCAGCCAGGCTAGATCGGTATTCGACATCCTCCAAACCTGTTTCTGGGACCGACATGATGCCATCATACGAGAAGCCTTGGTCCACGGCCGCGATCATGTCAGACAACATATATGATACATCGTTTACCATACTGTTTGCGAGTAGAGACGAGAGGGGGAAATCGTGAAGAGCTGAGGAGGGTTCGAAGTCAGGTTTTCATAGGGTATGCCAGTTTGGGGGTATGGCCCCCATGTGGATACCGCTAGACAATGGCGCCGAGTACTCTCCATTCCATGAATCAGAGGCACACTGCTTTGGTGGGGTGATGAGCAGCTACAGAACCGTTCGATGGTGAATCTACGAACACAAATGCACCTCAGAACGTGTATCATGGACTCGACCATAATATCCTGTACATACACGCAATACTATCCCACCCTAGATCAGAACAATCGTCGCCTTTTTAATCTCGAAATATTAGGCCTAGGTCTGGGTCCATTACATAAGTCGGCAGTTCACGCGCCAACGAACTGTCCAAACTTGTGTCCAAACATATCTGAACTCCAGGTTCCAAGTCACGCTCAAAGTCCCCTTCGGTATGTCGAGCACTTCCTGCTATGTACCACCACATCTTCTCTATCAGTTTCGCTCGTTGAAGTGGCGTGCACGCAGGGATACTAAGTTAATTGGAATGTATATATACAGTGGAGAGAATGTGATTACACTTTAGAAGTAAACCAGTCGAATTGGAGGTGCATAGATCATGAAACCACCGTAGGGGATAGACG
>JBBPMQ010000636.1:0-12731 GCA_038090375.1 Boletus rubroflammeus | reverse complement strand
ACCTATTTAATTATCGAAGGGCTAGAAACGTCTAGACCCTTATCTCGTATCTCTTATCTATGATGTCATGTCTTATCTACTAGACGCACAGACCAGTAGCCAAACATGTACACACACTAGAGTAGTATAAGTAGACTGAATACATCGCCTCAAGAACTCTAGTCAAGTTCTTGTTGGGATTCCCTCTTAACAAGTTTCTCTTTACTCTATAAGCATTTTCTGGTGTGAAGCAGCCCAAGTCTTTCTTAGATTTGAGGTTGTCAACATCCGCTACCTCCGCTGCCTACTACACAAACACCACCTATTCCATCTTCAGTGCCACCCGAGGTCGCACTGCAACCTCCACTACCTACTGCACGAACACCACCTATTCCATCTTCAGTGCCACCCAAGGTCGCACTGCGACCTCCGCTACCTCCACTACCGCCTGTGCTTCCACAACACCCAGTTCCTGCCACAACCAGTCACCATGGAAACCTCACCCTTTCAGACCAGTCTCGACCACACTATCTGCAGGACCGTTTCTTGGTTCCTCCTCATTTCCTGCTGGCTCCATATGGCCAACAGATGCAATATCCACAATATGGTGGGGGTAGTAGCCAGCAACATGGAATGCACCCCACGACCTTCAATCCTTGTCACTTAGCCAACTATCCTGATCCCGTTCCTTACCACCACAACATGCCATTTCCATATCCACAACATGAAGGCCTCCATACAAATCAAGATCCATATGTTCACACTCCTTCCTGTGGAGATTTTGCAGGTTCGAGGTGGTGTCAGGACTCGCACGATGTCTACGGCACTCAAATTACTCACGCGAAGTGGCACATCCCATGTCCTTTGACCTTCAGGCTTCGCTTCCGAGACTCCCGGCGCCACCTCACCCAGACGCCAGTGATTCTTGATTTCTGTATCTTAGGCTACAGTGTTTGATTGATCCTGACTCAGAAGCTTCTTGTAACCTTTTGAATGCAAACCTTGATTTACTTCTGTATCTTCGTTCAGAACATGCACAAGTGGTTCGATCACAATTCAGCCCCACTGAGTGAGAACTGCTTCTGATCTGATCTGAGCAGCTATGGCAAGATCTCAACCCGGTAGATTTCAGACTCGGAAATGCCAACTGCTGTCGGCGAAAAGAATGGATCCCCGATGCAATATTCTTCCCTCACCATAGTTGTTCCCATGTTAGACAAGGTGACAATAATGTCGGTGTCCTTAATGACTTTTCCAAATACGATCACACCACTCCCCAGCTCGTCCCCATTGCTCGCCTCCTCGAGCCCTCTCTCAACCCACGTCTGTCCATCTGTGCCTCGTCAAGGCTCGGATAGATGATGATGAAGAAAATGACGACGCCGACAAGAATACCCCGGTGTAGTATCTCATGGCACTCGGCGGTGGCACTTGAGGCTCTGCAGAGGTGCTTGAGGCACCCTGTCCCCATGGTAAGCTTCCCTTCTTTTTAGGTGGACTTAAATCCCTGCCAAATGATTTAATCAGGGCCTTCTGGAGATCTCCACTCGAACGGCTCGGTGACATGCTGAACATTTATACGGCCACATATGTGTCCCACGCGGCCGTTGCACCGCCGCTACTATTCAGCATCCCATTGTCCACTCATCTTCAAATGACATTGTCTCCTCAACCCGATCATGGACAGCCCCAAATCCTCAGGCTCTCCGTCCCACCAGCAGTAACATTGCAAGCCTTCAATCTTGGTTTCCGTCACGAAAGCGATGTCGAGATGGTGAGTACTAGCAGTTCAACCTCGCTAGCCTGACATTGGTACTGAATACATCACCAGATGTTTCAGCTGCATATTCAGCCGAGGCCAACACCGTGTGACCATAATATTACCCTTTCTTGTGGGTATGAAGATGGAGTGGGCGAAGACACCAAGGACGATATCGTATGTGAACCTGAGACCACCACACTCGCTGCCGACAACACGGCAACACATGTAAGTGAATTTTCTCCTTCCCAAGACTAATTACAGCAGTCGCAGACCACCGCCACTACTGAGCACACAACCATACCCGAGACCCTTGTGCGTGTAAGTGAACCATTCGTGTTTTTTCATTCCCAAACTAATTCTGATAATTACTACAGACTCGAAGACAAGTGAAGAGTCAAGGAGTGCACCCACGTGAGACACGATCCCCAACCGCTGGGCCTAGTACAGCACGCAGCATCGGGAAGCGTCGGAGAATGTCGAGGGACTAGTAACCTGCACACGCATGAAATTTTTTACAATGTAGCCGTGTCACAACAATAATTTTTGATTTGAGTCAAGTGTAACTACGTGTGCGAGTGAGTCAAGAAATAAATGAACATAGAGTATGTCTACCGACCAACCCGAAGTAACACGGAATTGGAACGCGTCGAGCGAAGGGGGTCACTCCCACTGGCAGTGGAAAACATAAAATTCGGAAGGATTACATAGTATGGTTAGGTGCAGTATTCATGTGAAGTTTCCAGTTCGAGCAGCAGGGGTATACCTACGATGTCTAGCAGAGCCTCGTTGATGCTAGCCCAGAGTGGCCAGGCTACTACATTTGGACTGTAGCTGACGAAAAAGAGGACAAAGGGCCTTACAGGTTGAATACACTTAACACAAAAAACCAGCCTCATAGGTCTTAGGTGCCTCTGGAAAGTGCTGCCTAAGGTGGGGCAGCCTCGCAGTCCTGTCTGGTGATCATCTTCGGTCGGCAAATCCTGCGGAATACTCTTCATTTCTAGGTCAGAACCTCTGTCGTACGCGAGCCTGGCCCGACAACATCCTAAATGATGCAAAACATTCGTCGGAGCGCGCAGTGCACGATGGCGATGGACTTCGTGACAGCCAGCTCCAGATATAGAATCCACTGCCAACGACTGAGACTTGGCTGTGTCTACATGCATAGCCGCACGTTTACTGCTGGTCGACGCTCGTCCATGGCGCAGGGTATACCTGATGAAGGATGGCTCGCCTCTAGTTCAAGTGCTCCGCCATGCTTGCTTGATGAATTCTATCCCATGCGAGGCCATCTATCGTGTCATGCCAGCACGCTTCCCCATCTTGGCTGCAACATTGCTATCGCTGAGTGTGAGTTTCTCTACAGTCATCCCAAACTCGAGCCTCGTCATCCCTACATCATAGAGCTCAACATCCGTAAGATCCCGCTAGTTCTGGCGAGTAAGATGTGCTCAAGTGTGTCCCTACCCAGATGAGATGGGCTCGTACGATCCTATACTTGCCGCATTCGCTCCGATGAAATATCGATCAACGAGACGATCCATATCACCAACCTCGATCAAACAGGAATGATCATTGGCGCTTCCGGTGACTGGAACACATTACACATACTACAACACTTCGGTAAGCGACCGCTAGATAATTGAATACAAACTTTGTGTTCACGCCAATCTAGGCATTAGCCCTCGAGAGCTCCTTCGTTTACACCATCGTCACCGCACGGAATACTACTCTCCTTCAAAGAAACATTATTTTCAATTCGGCCGTTTCCCGAACATTCCAGTGTCCGGCGATGCAGGGTCAGTTCATCGACGCGAAAGACACCTCAACCTATCTCGTGTGGCCGTGCACTCACCTTACCTCGGAATCCCAAGGTAAAACTCCAACGCTACCTCGAGGTGACCCCAACCGCACCTTGCTGCACTACTTCTACGAGTATTTGACCCATAACGAGAAGTTGTTCAAGAATGCAGAGGCCGCTCCTGGGTACTACGCCAAGTTCTGTTCCGTCGTCCAGAGTTCAGGAACCGGCAAATCAAGGATGTTAACTGAGGTAAAGGGGTGCTCATTTCTTCACAAGCATCTGTAGTGGCTGAGCCGATCTCAGTTGAGACACAAGGATGTCATAATGAACTTGTGCGAGGAACAGGGCACCGTGGGTTTCCCTGCGACGGTGATCCAATCCCATCGGACATCTTGACCAAGTTCCCCCCTTCCGTGGAGACGTATCAAACCATCTTTCACTGCTCTATTTGATATGCTCGAGGAGTATCTCGAGAAAAGTTGCATCACTCACGATGTCAAGGCAACCATCATGCATCGGGTCAGCCAGATGTAGGCATATCGCAACTCCTGGTGCCCTCCCAGGTTTACTTCCAGGACCAATTTCTTTGAAAAACTCGCTCAAAAATATGAAAAGGCGTGGGTATATCGTTCCGCACCTTAAATCTGATCTGAAAATCATCTGTAGGCTCATGCTAACCCAGACACTCGCGTTGATAAAACTACTGAGAAGCCTAAAACGCTCTCCGTACCCGGTAACGATTTTAACTGGTGTCAGAGAAGTCATACCTGAGTAACGTGGTCCGAACCAGAACGAAAAGCTCACCACCTTGTTCCCTCCCGTTTTTCTATGGTTCTTTCTACTGCAAAAGTCGGCAAGGATATTCCCTGAGTCCTGACGCTCCCCTCGAGCCCAAGTCTGGTAATTCAATTGATGAAACACATCCGCTCAGCCCAAGCATTTAGGGTCCGAATGGATGTCACCCGGCAGACATTTTTTTGTAAAGCAGTGAGCGACTACACGTATGCAGAGAGTCATGCTGTCTGGGTCGTATTCGCTTCGCCCACTTTTCGCTCCCAAATGGGGAATGTAGGTCTGCACTGTCCCGGCTGGCTTGCTAATCACCCGCCATCTCAGATAGCTCTGCTCGCGTCGCTGTCGATGGTGAGGAACTTTTCCAACCTTACATTCAACTGGGATGGGACCAGAGCGCAGATATTTGCGTGGAGGATATTTCAAGGCTAGATCATGTGATGGGTTATGGGAGACCCTTGTAATGCCCCTTCCCTTTCAAGTTGTTTATTGCTGCTTACTACTGGTGACAGATAGGTGGCTTTTTCTCAAGTCTCCAAAGCGGACTCTTTGCCATTCAGGTACTGCATGCAGCCGCACACGACAGGAATGGTTTTTGGATGGATAACTTGTGAACCTCCATTTGTGGTCCAAGGTCGTCGCAAGACATATGCGTAGGTGGGCCGCCACACCTCTGTTGATAGTAGTCAAATCTGACATGATTGACGTGGGTCGACGGGGGCGAGCTGGCTAGCCGACTGCTCTGGCCTCTGCCCAAGGACTTGTTCATCCGCACACGGGCGAAGAATGTAGTCATCGAGATACCAACGGCATGGAAAGGGCATCTTCCCGACTGCTAAACGATTTCCGTCGTTGATTAGCTCCGAATTCATCCTCGGACTCCAGGTATGGGACGGGGAGGACATTCAAAGAGCGTATCTGGATTTCTAGCACTGGGTATGCATGGATGCAAACATCGCTGGATCAAAGGAAGGGAACGGATTAGGGTCGGTTTATCCGAATTCCTTTCTTACAACGTACGATCGAGCCTGATGATCTGATCTACCATATACCTTGGATGAGTGGACACTACTCCACTGACAGAGGACCAGTGCAGTGCAGTGCTACCACCAACAAGCCCTCATGGACGAGATGATACTATTTCAAAGGGGACCCGAAATGGCAGAATCGCGAATGTTGCGGATTTTCATTTCCGACAACTTGGTTTGGGCGTCGAAGAATTTCAAAGATGTATTTCACGACATCACCCGCAGAAATGGATGTCCGAACAGCAAGCGCAGGAAACATGGCTCTGATACCTTTCCTTGTATCGCGATCTTGGCCGACCTCGGCTCCACTAGAATCATTCTCTGTTACCTTGCCTGAGGGGTGTTGATGAACCGCTATCTGCACATCTACAGTGCTGGTGTCGATACCACCGCCTATCCAACCATCTGGCGTTCATGGAGGCTCGTGCACCTGCAGCAGATACCCGACATAGAAGGATCTTGCACAGAATCCCTGAATGTTTGGCAGTGCGGCAACTCCTGTGCATATGCCATGGGAACATGGGAGGGGGTGTCCCGAATATGAGAACAAAACCCGATGCGTTCGTTTGACGATTTTCGTTCCTGTGCCAACGCACGCTATTCCGACCTGATCGAGTCAAGGGAAGGAGACCAGTGTCCGTTCCACGTCCGAATCAAAGAAAAAGAAATTTGAAACATTTTTTAACAATCGAGAACGACGATTTCCAATAATATCATGATTCGGACCCGTTCTTGAGTGATCGATCATCTACCCATGTTCTTGGAAAGGTGATCCCAGTCACCCGAGCCTCTGGCAGTAGTACTGTCAGCAAGGCCGTGCCAGAGTTTTAGAGGTCATCGTCGATTCATCGAACCTCCGGCGACCGACTCTCCGAGCTCCGTCAATGAGTCAAAAAAAGGAAAAGGCTCCCGTCCACTGACCCCCTCAGGCTCTTTCCGACTCGACCCGGCGCCCATTAAACCAATTCGTGACCCTTCCATAAATAAAAGTTTGAATGCCACAAACGCGACCGTGGTACCAGGTGGAATTAAGAAACTATTTAAACAAAAAGTTCAACGTGGCCGGCCAGCCAAATGCCGCGCTAGAGCTTGAGAAGACACCAAACACTCCCGGAGTCCAGCGTGCGCGACTCTTGGAACTCCTATTCGCAACATCGCATTTTCCGACCGACCGAACTTTCTGAGCCCCCGAGTCAAAAAGATATTGCCGTCCAATGAGCGCCCTTCGGCCTTCTCCGAGAGCCCATTCGTGATCGGCTTCCGGGCCTTCAACGGCACCCATCATATGATCACTGGCGTTTTGCAGTCTTCCCACTGACATCCGTCATCCTCCCAAACTAGTCCTGAATCGAACATCCCCCCCTCCTCACACTTTCTACTCCAAGTCATATTGGTACCGAGTGACGCGACGCTTAGTGATCGGTAGTGACAGGCTGCTGTCCGAGTAACCCGAAGCTGTCATACCCTTCTCATGGCGGCTCGCTCAATGTCAAGTTTCTTGGTCCCTCGCCGGTTATTAACGGCGTCCGTGAATATAATGGGTGTCGAATTGTAGTATTCATCACCGGGTCACTGAGCGCCCGCGCCGCCATCATCCCATTCGAGTAAAACTTGCTCTCACTGGCAGATCAGATCCAACTTTTGTTTTGATCGGCGCCAGTATTTAGTACCATGCCACTGATGGCAGCGCAACCAGCGCAACCAGCCAGCCCAGCCCAGCGGCTCGGATTATGCACCGTGATCGGCGAGAACGTCGTTGCGTTGTCTCCGACGGGTCTGCCTCGTTGGACCAAACGCTATCTCGCACCCTGCGAGCTTCTCTATTTTTTTTTCTATTTTTATCATCTTTCTAATCGTGGCTTGTCTGCTCGACGTTCAACGCCTCCGCGGCAAAGCACACACGCATTGCCCCTCCATCGAAACGCACCGGTATTCATTGCAAGGTTCAAAGTTCAATATTCGACAATTGATCACCTAGCAAGAGAACAAGTCCGCGTCAATCATAACGATGAGATCGCACTGACCAGTGGCATATGTAGCTCCAATCCGAGGACCCAACCAGGACTTTGTTCATCCACGCCAAGTCGAGGGCGAAACCGAAACCGTATCGCCTTCCGACGTGATCGTCATCATTCCATCCCATCCGGCACATCTAACCCCACTTATCACGACCAAGTACAGCCACAACACCATATCCATATCTCCAACGGCAAGAGATCCATCCTAAAACAAGCCAAGGCTTATTTGCGACTGCGGTCCTGGTTCTCGTCATGGTGTCGCGGCGGTGTGGCGATGTGGGGCCCTCCGCAGCGTATCCATGTCAATGAATCCCGACCGGGGCAACTCGACGCGAGAGCAAGCGGATGACTCGGAGACACAGCCTTGGGCTTGGGATCTCACCGAGTCTGCGTCTTTCCATCGCAGGTACCGTGTTTCTCGGAAATTGCACGCTTGATTGGGAAAGAGGGGATCAGGTGGTCAAGTACTTGGGACTGCTTACCGAACACGGCGGTACTATACCGGCGTTCAGAATAACACAATTCGAATTCGAAACGGAAAAAGGCGAGCACAGGATGCGTCATTTCCCGAAGTGACTGGTTGTCGTTGATTGTTGACAGCTTGACACGGATGATTATTGACCCATGATGTAGTTATATGGTACGATCTTTTACGACTCGCTTGACCGCGAAAGATCGCGTCGATCCGCATAGAAGGGGAGGCTGTTTGACGGGGGAGGATTTACTCAAGATAGTGATATAGCCCACGGGGAGTGCCAGTCAGGGTCCATTGACAATGGGAACCCCACCTCCACGTTGGACGCTCGACTAGATAATCCATTTTGCCATCCGTTGAAATATTTTTGTTTTTGTTTTCCGTGTATGATCGTACGGATGAGACCGCACTCCAGCATCGACGATCAACGCGACGTGTTTGCAAAAGTATACCAAACGGACCACCGTGTTTGTCCAACTTGATTTCTCGACAAGTGTGCGGAGTCCTTGATCACCGGGTGAGGAGTGGGCCTCTGGGTTTATGACGGCAAACATGCCACCTCAGGCGCGTTTCAAAAAAAAAAAAAAAATTGCTGGTACCGTCGAGTATTTTTTTGCGGCTCTTTCCAAGGTTTCCGAATCATGCGGCGAGCATTGTACTTTGATTCGATTCCTCGAACCTTGCCAACTCAACACGCGAGGATGATGCTTCTCTTGACCAAGATCTGAGGTATAAGTAGTACGTTGCATTTGCCGTCATGGCTCTCGTGATCAATCCGTGAATCAGTGACTCGGTCTTTACAGAACAGAACCGCCTCTCCGTTCGATTGAGTCGCCTCTGGTACCTCCGAGATCTATTGCAAAAGCAAAAAGGCGAGCAAAAGATCTCCGGTTCTCGAGGTTTTTTTTTTAAAAAAAAAAAAAGGAATGAGAGAGGGAGGGAGATCTAGGGACGCACACTGGCAACCCCAACTCGACCACCTCTGTGATCAACGGATCTGACTCGGTGAACCGTCACATACACATATCCCCAAAAACAAAACAAAACAAAACAAGGGGTGCCAGTGTGTTTCGAAACGCAAAGAAACAAAAAAAAAGCCCGAAGAGTCTGCAAGGGATCCGAAATTTTTTTATTTTTACACCGCCTCATTGCCATTTGGGAAGGAGGTTTCCAAAAATTCCAAACGATAACTACGCACTGATCGATCAGTGCGTTACTAGCAAGTGTAATTGAGTTTCGTTCGTCCCCCCCCCCCCTTCTCTCTCTCTCTCATCGACGCATGATAACATACATACATGATACCATGATCGCCGATAACACGCACGTGCCTGAGGGCCTGAGTGCTACAACCCGAGTGCCGACGGACCCTGAGGACCTCGAGGCCCGCGCGACGTCAATGGCGTTTTTCCCCCCCGGGCCCGGGGGGGGAGGGGGACACGATCCCTGTAGTTACTGGTAACACACACACCTCCGATATATAACCGGAACCTAAAAACTCGCACAGATATTATCGCGATTTTCGAATCGACAAAGTTTGACTCTGCGATTCAATTCTTTGTTCATGCACCGCCTTCTCTCTTTCTCTCTCTTGAGCCTTCGTGCCTTGGCCTCCTCTCAATCGAATCGAAAAAAACAATTTGTTTTACTCCAGGGGCGATGCAAAAATAATTTGGTCCCTCGGACGGACTTGTCAATTTTTCAAACTCATTGTCCGTGAGTATCGACGCTAGACGTCAACTTTCCTTTTTCTCTCCTCGCTCGTTCAAGTGACCTCGGTAACCGGATAAATAATGAACGGAACTTGTCAGATACGAACTTGCCGTAGGTTGCACACACTTGGCTTCCTCGTGGAAGCCTCGAGGTGATGCCGATGCCGCCGCCCGCTCGCTACTCGTGGAATCAACGTCAAGTAGAAATATATTAATGATAGACTTTCCAAGTCTTTTCGTTCCGATTGCATAAATATGTTAGACTGACTGACGTCCACCGATATCTACGATGAGCTACGCTACAAGAATTATAGGTAAAAAAAGAGCAACAAACAATAAAAACGAGGAGAGCGGTGCACAGGACGCAGAAGCCGGAATATACGAAGGAGGTGGATCGTGCAATCAATATCAGTATAAATGATAGGTGGTGGAATATAGGTGGGAATAGGCAGGGATGAAGCGGAACAAGATGGAAGCAGAAACCGCAATGTGTCCCGTGTGTATGGTAATCGACAGCAAAATGACGTTGGGGATACAATGGTAAGGGTTAGCTTGGTGCGCACCAGATTATATGGGCATTGAGGGTGAGTGCATGCGGTAAAAGGGACGGATCAACGTGCTCAGGTATTAGACCATGACACTCATGCCAGGCCATCCCTTGTCTTCAGTCTTGGTAACCGGTAGCCTTTCCGAGTCCTTGGCAGCATCTAAAATGCGCTGACACTCGGCACCGCCCTCAGAGCGGACTGGGTAAACATAGGCGATCAGTCGTTGTCATGGATCGAGCAAGGATACTCACGGTGTCGGTTCAGAGCATCCATGCGAGCAAACGTCTTGTTGCACCCCTCGCAAGTGAAGGGACGGTAATTAGAATGCAACTGCTCGTGGCGTTTGCAGTCATGCTGTCGAGCAAAGCCCTTGCCACAGCCGGGCCACTTGCACTGGAATGGGCGTTCTTCGTTGTGGGACCTCATATGACCTAACAAGCTGGTAAGTACATAGGGTAAAGCGACACGTTCAAATAGAACAACGCACCCTTGAGGTTGAAACTTCTCGTGAACGTACTGCCACAGCCTGGCACAGGACACAAAAAGTTGGCATCTTGCTTCCTGCGACGATGACTTGCACCAGCTGTGCGTTCGCTCGTTACCGTCTGCTTCGAGACGGTGATCAGACCACCGTTGTTGGGTTGGGGAGGATCTGGACGGAGCATCGAGGGTGGTCGGCCGGTGAGTGCAACGTTGGGAAGGTCTTCGTAACGGACACGTGGACTCGCGGACGGGCTGGGGTAGGGACTGGGACGGTTGGAGGACAGTGCGCTCCAGGTACCATCGCCACCACCACGTGATCCAGATGAGGCTCTGCGAGAGTGGCCGCGAATGGAAGGCACTGTCTCCTGTGGGTACAGGAACTGGCGATTGATGAATTCCTGTTGAGATGAAGGGGGATAGACTAGGGAAGAGGTCATATCCTCTGAGCGGGACAGGCGATTATGGCTTGGACGACCGCTATCAGACTTGACTCGACGAAGATTAACAGCGCCGGGGTCAAGGTAGGCTGACATGTTGTTGGCTGAGGCGGGGTTAAAGTTGAACTGAGGGACGTTGGAGTTTGAGAGATTAAATGATGACTGGGGGAGAGCAACGTTGGATGGGAGTTGTTGGTGGTGGTGTTGGGGAGAGACTTCGCTAAGGCTGAGAGTATGAGCGGAGTCGTCGAGAGCAGAACCTTCAAGGGCGTTAAGTTGGTCTTGAGTCATAAGAGAGGGGTTCCAGAACTGGGGACGCAGCGAGGAAGCAGTGTCAGACTTGCTGCGCGTACGAGGTGGGATGTTTGGAAAGAGGAAGTTGGTATTTGTACCATCGGGATGTACTTGGGGAGCAAGAGTGGACAGCCCCCTATGAGAAGTGTGGCTGTGGGAGAAAAGCTGTGTAGCTTGGTCACGGAATTGTGGTACGCCGAGCGATTGGGCGACCTCGGTGTGTTGAATTTGTTGTTGATCCCATGGGGGTGTTGTCGCTTGTTGCTGTGGTCCATTTTGCGATGAGCCTGTTACGGCGGCAAAAGCAACAAGGACAAAAAAGGTAAGAATCGAGTTCCTGAAATAAACGTGATATGATATCAATGGACTTGCCTTGATGGAGGGTTTCCAGGGTGGATTGGAAAGGAACGGCTTGTGAAGCCGCTCCGCCGCCACTTACGGGGGTAGCGGGGACGATGTGAAGCTGGGGTCCACTTGAGACGAAACCGCCATCGCCATCTGGGGCGTTGATCATGGGCGCTTCCTGGGAGAATAATGCAGGGCTGCTATCTGGAATGAGAAGCTGTGGAGGGGACTGAGCCTTTCTTGGGGGAGACAGGTTTCTCTCGCCTGGGAGCTGATTGTGCCGCCAGTTGGGAGACTCGAAGCGCAAGTTTTCAAAGTTGTGGGCGACATCGAGATGAGGGGACGAATGGGGGAGGATCTGAGGGTTGGAGGAGACGGAAGAGGCACGACTACGTGAGCGGCCCTCGCCGTTGCTGGAAGGGGAGCTGTGATCATGTGAGCGAGGGGAATGCTGGTCAATCGGAGCAGGCGTGACGGACACGGATACGTGGGCGCCACTGTGATCGAGGCCGGTCATGAACTCGCCGTCAAAGACGAGGAGGCCGGAAGAGTGTGGATGGTCGTATTCTGAGGGGTCGTAGTCTTCGCGGGCGGCAAGGCCATCGAGACCGTCGCCAAGGAGGGCGAAGCCTTCGGGGCCGTCTGGGTCGTAGCTGAGGTCGGAGTGGCCCGAGTAGGGGGAGTTCTGGTAGGATCCGTTGTAGGATGGGGTGTGGGGGAAGGGTGGGGACTGGAGATGGCTAAACTCATAAGTGTCGAAAGGGGAGTTGGTGCCGATATTGGTGTGTTTGTTGGATGGACTTGTAGAAGGGTAATCTAAGTCTGGATAAAAGGATGGATCTGACTGGAGGAGGGCCATTGGAAAGGAGAGTGTCGAGCTGGGTGGATATCGATCGATGGTCGGAGGGGAAAAGCCTAGCTAGTAAGCGCGCGCGGAGGGGGGGGGAAGGGGGCGAAGTGAGAAAAGGCCGGGTGAGAACTTGCACTTGCTAATTGGAGTGCCTTGGCTTTTTAACCTCCGCCACTCTCTCTCCGACCAAGTTGGCCCATCTCTTCA